>BJCM01087489.1:0-10096 GCA_018326385.1 Flaveria bidentis
ATATATATATATATAATCATAAAAATAATAAATCCTATTTAAAGAAAATAATAATTTCTTGTTTTCACAAGGTTTGAAAATCACTTTCATTATAATTGTTATGACAAAAATGTTCAAATATTAAATATATGCATATTTTAATTGAACACCCTGCTAAAACCCATTCAATAAAATATAAACCTCAGTTATGACCTTGACTAGTGGCAATTTCATTAACCGATGATGAACCGATGAACCTTTGTGAAGCCAATGGTTTTTCTTTTCAACTTCGTAACCCGCAACCATTATTGGTAATAAATTTGGTTAGTGGAAACCGTCACTAGAGCGCATAATTTACTGAAAACCCAATTCAGTTCATAAGGCTATTCTTTATTATATGATCATTCACATCTCTCTATCTCTTTTGATGTATCTATATCTATATCTATATGTATGTATACACACCCCTTGATAAATAGTGTATATTTTATGTCTTGGTGATTTTTTTATTTTGTGTTTTATTTTTATAATTTAGTTCTTTCACATATTATTTTATTCTTATACTTGTAGCGAAGTAAATTTATAAATTGAATCAAATGACTAAAATGAGAATAGAACAGAAAGTGTTATTAGTTTTTTTATAAAAGGAAATTATTTTATATAAAACGATATGATGTAAGTCTAAGGAATATCGAGTGTTGAGATTTCCCCCCAAATCTTCCCCTGATTCTGTGCGGCGCAACGGTAAGAAAAAAATCCCCAAAATCACTATAAAATCTTTCATATCTCTCAACCCTAACGAAACCCCCAAATCACTATAAAATCATATCGATCTGAACCCTAACCAACATCCCCAAAGCGTTCCGGCAAACAAGTTTTTCGGCGAAGTCACTATAGTCGCCGGAGACCAAATCTCCGATGTGTGGACCGATGGTGTCGTTACTATTCAACTTCTTCTTCTCATCTTAGTTTATATTATTCTATCTAACTTGTCATTTGTTTTCATTCCGATGGTGTCGTTACTTGTTCACAGGGGTTTCTTCGATCACAATTTGGTTCAATTTCTTAATTTCTGAACCCTTACTATTCAAATTCTTATTATTATTTTAGTTTTTTATTCTTCAATCTAACTTTTCATTTGTATAGGTTACCCCAATTTCATTGATTCTGACGAACTTCCATGTGTGGGCTACTCTACGCACCATTGACCATTGAATTTGTGGGATTAAGGTGAGAATTTGTCTACTCTCCTCCCTTAATTGCTTACTATAACTTTTCTTTTCTTCTTTTTCATTCTCACGACTTCGCTCTCTGTAATGCGATCCTTTCAAATGACGGTATTATTAGTAAAAGAATGTTCTTGACACTATATATTTTGTTTAGTGTTTTGAAGTCATGTTTATACTTTTCGGTACTATTGTTGTTTGGCTCATGACAAGTTGATATGCAAGGTATAATTCTGGTGTTGATTCTGCTGGAACCTAAAGGATTGAGGTAACAGTTTTGATCGATCTTGCAACAAATGTGTACATTGTAAAATGATTAATAAAAAAAACTCTCCAGTTGCTTCCTCTTTAAAACACTAGATGACTAAATCTGAAGTCATCCCGCCCACCTGTTGATTTGTCACCTTTTCTCCCATATTGATATCTAATCGAGTCATATAGAGTTCTCCATCTAAGGAAATATATCTCATGTCTAACATCTGTCATCATTATCATACAGATCAGTACATATTTAACAGTAAGTTCTAAGTTAAATAATCTCAGACTATCTTCTGTTTTCTATTTTTATTCAGAATCTGCTTATCCTGATGTAGTTAGATTCTGATATCAACCATTCTTCTAACATGCTACACGTTGATGCAGGGATCTCTTATATTAATAACCTCACAGGATCTACCGAACTCCCGAGTTCATTGTGTCAAGTATTTCAACGTTGTAAGCATCTTTCTTGAAACTACTCATTAATACTTGTTAGTAAATTATTGTATAAATGTGTCTGGAACTGTAATAATCCTTTCATTTCTGGATGTCATGTGCGAGTGATGTCATGATTTCCCCCGAATCTTCCCCTGCAACCGTCGTAAGGAAATCCCCCAAATCACTATAAGTTCACACCTGAATTCTAATTACACCAAAACCCTCGTGATCGATATATCATCGTCTCCGCCCATCGCCTTCCACCGCCCATCTCCGGAGACCAAATCACCGTTTAGACTTGTCACTGCCTACCGATTAAGGTCTCAATTTCTCTACTCTCCTCCCTTAGTTGGTTACTATAACTTTTATTTTCTTCTTTTTCATTCTGACAACTTCGGTCTCTAGTCTACTCCCTTACTATAATGTTCCTTTTTTTAATGTTGCATGCAGTTAATGCAAGACTGGTGAACCCTACATTGTTTCACTTCCTGGTATTTGACACTATCTTGTTTAGAGTTGTGAAATCATGTTTATACTTTCTGGTACTATTGCTGTTTGCCTCATAACAAGTTGACTAACTGATATGCAAGGTAAAATTCTACTGACGATTATGGTAACAATTTCTTTACACTCCTCCCTTGTTTAGTCGTTTTGTGTAACTTTTCTTATTGGTTCTGATGATTTCGGTTTGTAGTCTACTCGCCGTTCAATCTGTGGTTTCCAAGGATCCGACTAACGCATGATTTATGCTTCAATTTTTGTTTATCTATCTATAACTGTTATTTTGTTTTTATTCTAGATTCCTCGAAAATTCATTGATTCTGGTGACTAGAGGGAATATAACAATTTTGATAAGGTAATACCGTTCAACCTGTGGCTACTCACCCTTCATTTATAAGGTAATACCGTGATGTTGTGGATAAGGTAAAATAATGGCGAATCTGTTTACATTGTGTTTATGATGTATTGATGTTTATGATGTATTGATGTTTATGATGTTGTATTCAGAATCTATGTTCCTGATGCAGTTAGATTCTTTTATCGACCTTACTTTTAACATGCTACATGTTGATGCAAGGATCTCTAATATAGATAACCTCACAGGATACTACCTGACTTCATTGTCAAGCATTTCTACATTGTAAGCCTCTTTCTTGGAATCACTCAATAATTTTCAGTAAATTAATGTATTAAATATGTGTGGAACTGTAATAATGCTTTCATTTCTAGATGTCATGTGCACAACAATCAATTAAAAGGTCCTTTAAATTCGAGGCCTGCTTGCACTCATATTTTGTCTTCTTGACTTAACCATGAAGAATAATTGTATATTGATTGTGTATAATCGGTTAATTAACAAAGGGTTTTATGAATAGAGAATAATATAAAATTTGTATAACAGGATAGCTATATAACTAGACTAGCATCTTACAAGATTAATTTATGTTTGGAATATTTCGTTCATCATATTCCTATTTTGATATTACCAATTGAGAATGTAAAGAATCCCAAAGAAAATTATTTGAAGGGCCCCGAATAACTAATCTTTTTAAGGACCTATAAAATTTAATCTGAAATTTTCTACTACTAATAAATACCAAATGATAAAAGATCTTTTTGAACTGTATCTCGTTATTTTTATGTAAGTTTTATTTGATTGTAACATGCCTTTTTGGTCTCTAATATTGTTTTTTTTTGTTTTATTAAAGGATACAGCTGTACAAGGACATTACAATCTAGGGCAGATTAGGTGTCGACATGGGTGGGTTAGGTGGTGAGAGGGGTTCATGTCAAAATAGTACTTTTTGGTATAAGTTCACCTGTATTGCCTTAAAAGCTGCAAAACTTTTTTTTTCTAAAATGTTAATAATTCATTATAGACAATTGGTGTCATGGTTACAACTTACAAAATTTGTATTATTTCAGTAATATACTGATTTTTTGAATGAAGTGACGGCAGCTTTTGATCAGTTTGGGCACTTTTGGGTGGGTTAAGTTGTCAGACGGAGGCTGCAAAACTTTTTTTTCTAAAATGTTAATAATTCGTTATAGACAATTGGTGTCAAATATGATTACAACTTACAAAATTTGTATTATTTCAGTAATATACTTTTTTTTGAATGAAATGATGGCAGCTTTTGATCAGTTTGGGCACTTTTGGGCATTTTTGTTTAGCTACTATTTTTTTTGCCCCTTATGATTTGTTAGAGATTTGACCATATGACTTCTTAGAGATATAACATTTGACTCAGCCCTTATTAAGGTTATGACTTGTTTCAATGTGATTCTTTAAAGATCTGACCATATGACTTGTTTGAGCCATTTGACCTTAGTTGTTGTTTTAGTTAACCATTTGACTTGTGATAGATAAAACATTTTTAGCCAAAAGTTCTTACAACCAATGGAAAGAAGTTGAGCACCGGAGCTATTTTAGGTATAAGTTTGGGTTCTGCATTCTTTATATATTTTCAGTTCTTGTACTTTTTTTTCTGCCTTCAAAAAGGGAAAAGGACTGAAAATGTCCGGTAAATCCTCTTGGTGAGAAAGGTTCAGCTCATATTTTTTCTACTATTGTTTATATGCAATTATGCATAGATATTTATATTAACGAAGTTCTACAATTTCCTCCCCTATCTAACTTTTCTTTTGTTTTAATCGGAGATTGCGTGCCCTAAACTCATTCATCTCACTATTTCTGGTTCAATCTTACTAATCTCAGACTATCTTTTGTTTGCTATATGTATCCTGTTCACCATTCAATCTCACCAACTAATGTAAAAATTTCTACTCTTCTGGTCTAGGCAACATCAATGCATGAAATACATTTCATGTCTAACATTTGTCATCATTATCATATAGATCAACACATATTTAACAGTTAGTTCTAAGTTATATATTCTCAGACTTTCTTTTCTTTGCTATTTGTATTCAAAATTTGTTGTTCATGATGTAGTTCTATTCTTATATCAACCATTCTTATATCAACCATACTTTTAACCTCACAGGAGATCTATCAAACTCCCTAAGTTCATCATCAAGTATTTCTACATTGTAAGCCTCTTTCTTGGAACTACTCATTACTTGTTAGTAAATTATTGTTTAAATATGTCCTGAATTGTAATACTACTTTAATTTTTGGAAGTCATGTTCGGAACAATCAAATAACAAGCTCTTTAAATTCTCTAGCTGGTCTTCCTTTGACTGAAATGTGAATTTGAATTCTCATGTACCATGTTAATCATGATCTATGGTGGTTTATCTTTTATCTAACTTTCCATTTGTTTTATCGGAGATTGCCCTAAACTCATGGACTAGACGATTAAGGTAACAATTTTTCTACACTCCTCCCTTGGTTAGTTGTTTCCTATAATTTTTCTTATTGATTATGATGACTTCGGTCTCTAGTCTACTCACCATTCATCTGTGGCTTCCAAGGATCTGACGAATGATTTCCAACGCACGATTTCTGCATGTCATGTTCAGAACATTCAATTAACAGGTTCTTTAAATTCCCTAGCTGGTCTTCCTTTGACTGATGTTCTCATGTACCATGTTCATTGTGATCTGTGTTGGTTATTTCATGTATCATGGTCTTCCTTGACTGATGTGTAAGTTTGATTATATTACTAGATAAATCTGGAAACATACTATTATATACTTGGTCAAGTATCGTATGTTATGAGATCCTTTTAAAAGATGGTATTGTTATAAGAAAAAGTTCTCAACCTCCCAATGATGGTTTTTAAAATGTTGTATGCAGGTAATACATAAATGCAAAAGCAGAGGGTATTACCCACCAGCAGAAAATTCAACTTTTGAAAGGGGGGAAAATGAATCTATAAGAGAGTGGAATCCCCTATAACCAGTAGCTCCCACATGTTGCAACTCTCCAAACGGCAACAAACTGTATCTTTCAAGACAATATAATTGGTGATGGTTCTGCAGGTCGTGTTTATAGAGCAGACTTCTCCAATGGAAAGGTAAATTTATTTTCATCAATTATTAGTAAATTATTGCATATATCTGGAACTGTAATAATGTTTTCATTTCTGGATTTCATGTGCAGAACAATCAGTTAACAGGATCTATAAATTCTCTAGCTGGTCTTCCTTTGACTGATGTGTAAGTTTGAATTCTCATGTACCATGTCAATCGTGATCCGTGGTGGTTATTATATTCCTTTATAAACTTTTCAAGCAACTGTTTCAGTGGATGGATACCAAATGAGCTTCTTTCCATCTCAAGTTTCATGTAAACTATTATGCGAGTGTTTAAATTATTATATGCATTTAATTTGCCTTTTTAAATGAAACAGATATGATTGAAAGAAGTTGAGCATTGGAGTTATTTCAGGCATCATCCCCACCACCATACACTACCCCTCCTAGTAAAGCTCATAATAATTGCAACCCTTCTCCTTCCCCATGTACACATACGAGCCTGGCATGCCATCATCAAATACAACCAATGGAAAGAAGTTGAGCATTGGAGCTATTTTAGGCATACTTCTTACAGTTCTTGTACTTCAGAAAGAGAAAAGGGCGGAAAATGTCAGAAGAAGTTTTACACTAAATTGTCCTGTTAGTAGCGAATAAAGGTTCAGCCCATCTGCTTTCTAAATTCTTTTATATGCTGGTTGTATAAAAACTAAGTGCATAGGGGTTGTTTTACAATGCTTTGATTAAGTTACTAGATAAATCTGGAAATAAACTATTATACATGATGGTCTTTTGAAAAAAAGCTCTCAACCTCCCGATAGTGTTTGTTTAATGTTGTATGCAGTTAATGCAGAAATGTAAGAGAGAGGGTATTACCTACAGCCAGCATAATAGATTTGGAGCCCCCACCTGCAGAAATCTCAACTTTTGAAGGAGGGAAAAAGGATCTACAAGGGAGTGAAATCCCCTATAATTGGTACTCTATTTCAACTCAAGTTAGTGCCTAATGAGGTAATTTCTATTCATTTCAAATTGTATAATATTTAATTATCAATATGCTTTGCGGTCAACTAGACACATGCTGGGAGTTTGCTCGAAGGTCTTCCACAAACTCAAGTTAGTACTCTAGCAATCATGGATGATTTGTAAGGTAATATTTGCAGTATAATGGTTCAAAAATTTTTAAATCTTTTATATAATTTTTGATTTTTCTTATCTTTTATATAATTTCTTCCTTCTGGAGTGTCTTGGGCCGAAGGCTCTAACAAGTAACAACAATATACCGCATTTGTCTTATTTTCGATACATTGTGCTGAAAGATGGTGCCTTGAACCTGTTAGATCTATGTATACCTTTTGGACCCTAGCTGCAACATAAACTTGTTTGGTTCGTCTCATAACCTTGGGTCTAATATTTGTAACATTAGCATGGGTATACCCTTTTGGCCCTAGCTGCAGCATAAACCGATACTGTGATGTGTTTGATAATATGTATTATGTGCTCTCAGAATCTAATAAAGATAAGGATTTTTGTTTATTCAAAATGCTTTTACCCTAATGAGTTATGAGTCCACTAGATTGTATTTTAAACTAGTTGTAGACAAATAAACAATTAATGAGTTAACTGAGATGTATACTGTAATCTCTTCAATATCACTCCTAAAGTCCTAATAAGGCTGGCAATCATAAGTAGCAAGATTTTTAATTGCTGACTAAGTTAGTGGAGAATCACATTCAGGTACTTCTTCAATTATGGTTGCACTTCTGCTTGCACTCATCATTTAGGTTTGACATGTTTTGGCTTTTTGACTTGTATAGGAAGAATAATCCCCCCCTTGACAAATGTATTTGTTTCACTTTAAAAGAAAATAACTGCTATGTTCGATCCTCTTGGAAGCTGGTAGAGGAGTGAACTTGAAATTAGAAAATTGAATTGGGTTGTATAATTCATCTTTGGCTAAGAATAACAAGTTGACATAATTGATATGTAAGGTAACAAATTTGATCCTCCCTTGGTTTATCATTCCGTATATCTTTTCATTCTTTTTCATTTGAGATTGCCCAAAAATTCTGATGTTGACTATGGCTAAGGATCCCGGGGTGGGCTACCTCAAAAGATAATGCATATTTCTTGTCTAACTACTCTATCATGGAGTGGTCATCATTGTCATAGAATTTGACCATTGTCCTTAACATGTCTGGTCATGTAGCACCTACTGAGGTAACTGTTTATTTATAACAACTTGGTGATTTTTGTCTATTTTTAGTACATTTATAATTTTACTGCCTTAATATTTAACTATTTATGTCTGGTCATGTAGCACCTACTGAGGTAACTGTTTATTTATAACAACTTGGTGATTTTTGTCTATTTTTAGTACATTTATAATTTTACTGCCTTAATATTTAACTATTTATGTCTGGTCATGTAGCACCTACTGAGGTAACTGTTTATTTATAACAACTTGGTGATTTTTGTCTATTTTTAGTACATTTATAATTTTACTGCCTTAATATTTAACTATTTATGTCTGGTCATGTAGCACCTACTGAGGTAACTGTTTATTTATAACAACTTGGTGATTTTTGTCTATTTTTAGTACATTTATAATTTTACTGTCTTAATATTTAACTATTTATGTGCTTTATGGTCAAAGATGAATTTTTAGTTGCTCGAGGATTTCAAGGAGAGCTTGCATGTAAGGTATTTTTGCTGTATGATGGTTCAAGATCTCTCTTTTATATTGAATTTCTTTCTTCTAGCATGTTTTGGGCTGAACCAACATCTAATATCAAATCTAAAACATTTGTCAATGTTCTCAATACATAACCTTGGGTCTATCTTTTTGACTCTAGCTGCAGCATAAACTTGTTTGGTTCCAATCATAACCTTGGGTCTGATATTTGTAATATCAGCATGGGTATACCTTTTTGGCCCTTGCTGCAGCGAGGGCCATCTCTCTTCATTTGAAAAAAGCACTAGCTTAGGGCTCCCAAAATTTAGGGGCACCAAAATTTTTCGCAGGGTTTTGGTTTATGAAGCCTCCCTGAATCATCTGCTAGATCTACTGCGAAGTCCTTCATAACTCTACAGAAAAATCTGCTTCAGGAAATTGTTATACGATTCAGGTAAGGTTAAGTTTGATGTTAGTTCTTTGTCTTTTTACCGTCCAATTTTGGATTTTATGTTATTCTGGTTCCCAAAATGGAAGATGGAAAGAACCAGGGTCATATGACTTATTGTAGCATTTGCCTTGAAGATGTTTATGATAACAATCCAAAAACGGTAGCAATCATATTCCTTTTATGTATATATCATGTTTTTGATTCATTTAAATGCTGTTATGAGTATTTGATTTATGCTTATAAATTTAATTTTAATCCACTAGCTGTAATTCAATCACTGGTTATTTGATGTAAATCAATCCATCTTCAACAATTGGACATGGAATATATTTATGATAAGGAGGGGTGTTCCATAATCAGTGATTTGTTCTTTTTTATAATGTGGGGAAGCAAGGAATGCTTGTTTTTAGCAAACTGTTTTTATATTCAGAATTGTCACCTCAAGAGTTGTTTTAATCTTTTCATTTCTGAAACTGAACCATTTTCAATTGTAACACAGATGACAAACTATTTGATGCATCACATTATGCCTCCAGAAAGGGAAAAGGGCAGAAAATGTCAGAAGAAGTTCTGTAACTTTTCTTTTGAATCATTATTGATTACTCTTAAATTTTGATATTTTGATGACTACAGGAAAACAATTTCAGGCATGTGCTGCTCCGCAATGAAGGTAACATTTTGACCCTCCCAAGGGTTTTCGTTCTATATAAATGTTCTTGTTTTCAATTACTTTAAATTCTGATCTTTTTTTAAAACAATTCCTGGATTTCTAGGATAAATACACCACGCAAAGATCTTCTTGATGGACTTTTTGTGGACTCTTCAAATGAAGAGATAATAGATTTTATGTTTTTCTACTTATAAATTTTGTTTTCTAATTAAAAACTTATCAAGTTGGTTGTTGCATTAAGTAGACTCCTTTCATCAAGGTCACAAGGTTTCATACATTATGCATACGTAGGGATATGAGTCAAAATATGCTCTTTTTGTAAGGGTGAAACTTAGTAAGGTTGGGTTTGAACTAAAACATCCTTTGTCCATTTTGGTTATTATGCTTTGTTTGATGGGACTATTTTGATATTTTGATGTAAGGGGACTCACCGTTTAAGATAAGATTTTTGAACCCCCCCCC
>BJCM01087495.1:0-11635 GCA_018326385.1 Flaveria bidentis
AATATATATATATATATATATATATATATATATATATATATATATACATAATCACATAATATATATGTATATATTTATGAAAAGATGGGCACATGCATACGTAAGATATGTATGTATACATATATGTACACATAAATATCCATAATTTTTATATATAATAAATATCATATAATAAAATTTATTCATAAATTAATTTTGCCTAACCTTATTTTTAGGGTCGTCACATAGAATATTTGACATATGAATTTAAGATGATCACAATGTGTCTTTCACATACTTGATATGGCTCACTAATTAGACATATGAATATAAGATAGCTACGTGTCATTTATAAGAGATCTAAATGATTTTCTATTAATAAATCTAGAGAAAAGATATCAGGATCAATAAAATACTTACAACATATTTTACCCAGTTTCTAAACTTAAATAAAATCTTTAATATAGATTTTTTTGTCAGTGTAACAGATACAACAAATTGTAGGGGAGAATAGTAAAAAAAACCTTACATAGTTTATGACACGGTCATATCGTGAACTGGATGCCCGATTAATGAATTTAAATGTCTGTCATCTACTTAAAGAACTTTCCCTATTATACATTGATTGATCTTTTGAAAAACCTAAAAAGTAATGTCTATGTTATTTATATAAAATGATCTTTCATTCATAGACATTATTGATTTACAAGACAGAAAAGAAGAAAAAAATTAAGAGGTTTGTAAGGTTTTATGTAATGTTGATGCATTTAAAACATTCAAAGTCTTTACTACATGCATGCATTAAAGTACAGAAGCAGAGATACTTCGAAAGTTTTACACCACGCACTAGAAATATTCTAAGTGTAAAATCTATCGAAGCCAAGACCAACATCTTCCGAAGCCAAAAGTAAAGTCTTCTGAAGCCAAGATCAACATCTTCCGAATTTAAAAGTGAAGTCTTCTGAAGCTTCAAAGATAAAGTCTTCCAAAGCCAAGATGTGAAGACTGATTATCTTCCGAAGACTTCTGAATACATGCTTTATCTGATGTACTTTACCATAAAGCTGAACCACTTTCCGCTGCAACTCTGTTTAGTCACCAACTTACAAAAGTTGGTGAAAAAGTCCATGCTTTTAGTAAACAGTACATTGAGGTCTTGAGTCTGTGTTTTATACTTTATGTACTTTTATCCTTTTCGTAATATATTAGGATGTGAGCTATGACATGTCATAATCACTTCTCAAAATGCAATCTACCTTTTGACTCTACATTTGATTTTGTTGTCTAGTTCAAATGTATCCAGCCGGCCTTCTAAGTATGTCCGGCTATAGGATGTAGTATATAGTATCTTAGGTCCTTGTATCTTTTCTTATGTTTTGTACACTTGTAAAAGAACTTGAGAGCAATATACAACATTCTTGAAAACCATATACTTTTCTTGTGTTGTTCTAAGTTCTGTCTCATATTTTGCTTGTGTTCTAAGTATCATTCTTGTGTGTTACCAGTTCCCTATTTGATCTGTTAAGTGTTCTAAAACAACTCTCGACATTGTGTGTTTATGTTGTAAGTGACCATCCCCTCTTAAATAGTCATGCAATTAGTATCATAGCATTCTAGGCTCTTGATTGTAAGATCTCACCATCTTAATATCCCTCACACACATAAAATACTTAACATCTCAAATGACAACTCTTACTAAAGCTGATATGAAAACTGGAACCATGACAAAGTCCCCACTAATCACTCCTGGAGATTTTGACACTTGGTGCCGGTAGATGGAAGGGTTCATCAAGTCACAAGACTCCAAGATGTGGTAATCTGTTGTCTCAGGGCCTCACATACCAAGCACCTCTTTAACTGTTGCTGGAGGTGGTATGATTCCAAAGGCTATGGCTGACTATTCTGAAGAAGACAGAAAAAGAATAGAGATTAATCAGAAAGCCATGACAGCCCTTCAAACTGCTCTTCCAAACTCCATATACAGAGTCTTCAAGAAGTGCAAAATAGCTAAACAACTATGGGATGCACTGAAGCTGATGTATGAGGGGTCAACTGAAGCCAAGGAGAACAAGAAGGATCTCCTGAAGTAGTAGTTTGAGAACTTTACCCTCAAATTAAGAGAAACTATAACTCAACAATACTTTAGATATGTTGAGATTGTGAATACTCTAATGGATGTTGGAGTGACTCTTGAGAATAGGGACATTGTAAGGAAATTTATGTCCTCTCTTCCTAGAAAATGGACACATTGTTGGATCAAGAAAGGCTAGTGCAACCAAAACCAAACATGCTAATAAAGGACTTCCGAAGAGAGAATTTTTGGTGCTGCTAATAAAGGACTTCCGAAGCTAACTGTGGAACTTCTAAAAAGAAATGGAGTTCTTCCGAAGACAAGTTCAAGAACAACTTCTGAAGGAAAACTCCAACTTCTAAAGACAAAGTCTTCTCTTCCAAACTTCAAGACTTAGAAGATTTCACTATGATGACTTCCGAAGTAGAAATTCCCAATCATCGGAAGAAGTAAGTCTCTTCCAAAGTATATTTGGCCTTGGAAGAACAAGTTCTTCCAAAGCCAACTAACCTTCAGAAGACACTGCTATGAACCAGTGGACATAAGTATGGTCCTTCTAACACTCCACTATAGACCTTTGAAATAATGCATGATACTTTCTCAAAAGGCCATGTACTTGACCATACTTTATTCCACTGTTTACTTTTATCAATTGGTATAGTTACTAACTTTAGTTGGTGACAAAAGATAAATAATGGCCATGTCATGACTACCAAATCATAGATAAGACATTATCGAAGATACCTTATCTTTAGCTTTGAAGTATTTGCTTTAGTTGTAGGTTTCTAGCTGGTATCAAAGTATATCCAGCTGTAGGTGATAGTATATATAGTTTCTTATTGTAACTCTTGTAATATGCATGTAAGAGTCTTGTAATACTTTGAGTTGAGAAGTAAACCATACAAGTACCTTGAAAATTATTTCTTTGTGTTCTTTGTTACTTACTATATTAAAATAAACTTTTAGAAGAGATTCTACTTCATCTAAAAGCCGCGTGTATGATTAAGTGAATTTGAGAGAAAACTTAAGTCTTAAGTGACAAACATCGATCCTGCTATTGGTATTAGAGAGTTTTAGGCTCTTAATTGCGAGATCTTACCATCCAAATCAACTTGTTTTTCATTCCTCCTTTTACCACACTCAAAAATGTCCCTCAACCAAAAATCTGAAGTTGAGATGGGGACGATGACTAAAGCACCGATCATCACCCCTGAAAACTTTAGATCATGGAGCAGACACATAAAGACTTCATCAGGTATCAAGATAGAAAAATATGGTAATCTATTGTCAATGGTCCTTACAAACCAAATATGGCTGCACCAGGTGGAAATGGTGCCATGATAAAAAAGGTCATTGAAGATTACTTTGATGAAGACCAGAAGAAGATGGACATTGATAGTAATGCCATGACTGTTCTTATGACTGCTATACCCAACTCCATAATGGTGGGGTTTAAGCACTGTAATTCAGCAAAAGAACTGTTTGATGCATTATCTCAAATGTACTTTAGCTACAATGACTCAAAGAAAGATTCACTGAAGCAACAGTTCGAGAACTTCACTCATATTGTTGGAGAGACCCTCAGCCAACAATACTTCATGTACATGGATCTTATCTCTTCCCTTCAGTCTATGGGAATTGCCCTTGAATTGAGAGATATCACTCGAAAATTCATGAGTGCATTCCCAAATGAGTCGATGTTCTACTGTGTCTCTATCAAGAGGACATAAAACTTGAACTCCCTCACCATGACTGAACTATATGGCATCCTTGATGGATACCGTGTAGGATGGTCAACAAAAGGGGCATTCAAATGAGCAAACCTTCAAGCTTTCCTGGCAGTAACGCTTTAATGGTTGTTGAAGGCTCAGAACCCCCAATCTCAGCAATACCTGACATATTCTCACCAGCCATCCTGTTTTTTAGGACTCATCACATTCCCTGAGACTCCAAGGTCTCAACATGCTGAGCAAGTTTCTTTTTTGGATAGTTGTGCCTTTGTCCTAGGAAGTGGGTACTCTGGTGATCATTATTATTGCTTTTATGATCTAGAATGCTTCAGTACAGATGATGTGGAGTATGTGGACATAGTCTAACAAATGGCTTTGCTGACTTACAGAGCAAAGAAGTTCTTCAAAAGAACTAGAAGGCAGTTCCCTCAAAACCCAACTAGCAGCAAATTTGGTTTTGACAAAAGAAAAGCCAAATGTTACAACTGTAACCAACTTGGTCACTTTGCAAGGGAATGTAAGGCTCACAAGTTCAATCCGAGAATCTCACAAGCCTCCTCACATTCCTTTACACCTAAAGCCACTAGGAAGTCAACTGAACTAGCAGCTGTAGCTCAAGAAGTTGATTGGAGCTTCATGTTACAGGATGTGACTCGTGCTCAAGCACTTATGGCCGGAACAGATGATACCAAGGTATATGAACATCTCTGTACTCAAACTTGTATTTCTAAGGTTAAGTTATAACAAGACTACAATATGGAAATTAAATATGATATTGAGTTTTTAAATATCTTAAAATCTGATTTTAATAGGGCTAAAACTGACTATCAAAAGAAAATGGATGAGTTAGAGAAAAATATGTCCTTGTTAGTACATGAACATACAAACTACAAGACTCAAATCAATGATTTAATATCCAAATTGTCTGAGGCTTAAGCCCAACTTGTCATAGCTAAGACTCAAGCCAGGAAGTATGCTATCTCAGAGCAAAGCTTCCAAGCCATTCTTGTATCATCCTCTTACTCCAAACTTTGTTGTCAAAACAAAGATAGGTTGGGAACCAATGAAATTGCTCCACCATACTCTTATGAGTCTATTAAACAACCAAGATGTGATACTGAAGAGAAAGAGGTTCCATCTGTTGGCCCACCTTCCCATGAGTCAAAGAGTGATGCAACTTTGGAGACCATCACAGGGAAGAATCAGGTAAACCAAACCCCTCTTACTAGTGATGACCAACCCCTAACCACCAAAGCCAGAAGAATCCAGGCTAAGGCAGCCAGAAAAACTACCACGAAAGTGGCTAAATCTATGCTGAAGATTGACCCAAACCAAAAAGGTGTGTTTATCTCAGCTGGATTCCAGGTGGTAGGAACTTGTAATCCTTGAAAAGTGTGTAGTACTAGCACACCTATCCAACAAAAGAATCAGAAGGCAAAGGGAAAGACTGCTGATGAAGATAAGAAGAACAAGAAATAGCAGTCTTCATGTTTCCAGAAGACTAATATTGCCTGCATAATATATGGTCTACAAAACCACATGGAAAAATATTGTTACTACAATCCTACTAGCACACATTATGCAAACAATGTTAAAAAAGAGGAGTCAGGGAAGGTTTCTCATTTGGACCATATCATATGGTTCAAGTGATGAAAAGGGAAAGCTTGTTGCCGAAGCAAGGTTGCTTTCGAAAGAAAGTCTTTCTTCTGAAGGAAAAATGGTTTCAGAATTTATAGTTGTTTAGATTCAAAAGAACAAAAGAGTCCCCTTGAAACCATCCCAGAAGAATATTGCTTTAGAAGAAAAGGTGGTGAAGACTTCTTCCGAAAAGAAAGAAGCTTCGGAAGAATGTCATGCTGCTCAAGCTTCATCAAGCTCATCCTTAATGATCAACCAAGGGATGGGATGGATGATCAAAGAATATGTTGCAACCCAAGCCTCTTGTTCACAAACAGCTATTGAAACCCCATGCATAAATTTTGGTTAAATATCATCCTCATCATTGGAAAAACCCAAGGCCAACAAGGCTTGGGTTTCTAATAAAAAATATTTTCACGTTATGTGCAAGGACATCCATATGACAAGAACAGTAATGTGTGGATTTTAGATAGTGGATGCTCCATGCACATGACAGTGAACAAATCTCTCCTTCAAAAATTTCAACATTTTGATGGATGTCCTATTCAATTTGGAGGTGATGCTGAGGATACATTTCTGGTAGAGGAAGTGTATCTAACGGAAAGTTAAAAGTTGACAAAGTACACTTTGTCAGACATGTTGAACACCCTGTTAAGTGTTTCTCAATTCTATGATCAAAAGCATCAAATGCTTTTCACAGAACATGAGTGCATTATCCTCAGACTAGGGATGACCATTTCTCAAGAATTGGTGCTTCTTAGATCTCTCAAGAAAGGGGATATGTACAAGCTAGATATGAACAATGCTTCCCCACTGGGTGAAGTATCATGCTTTCCTTCCAAATATTATAATGATGAGTCAACACTATGACATAAACGTATGTGTCATGTGAAATTTTAAAACATGAATAAATTGGTTAAAAATAACTTGGTACATGGTTTGCCTAAAAATAAATTTTTCTGCAAAGATAATTGTGTTGCATGCCTGAAAGGGAAGAAACATAGAGCATCTCATAAATCCAAAGTTTTTAACTCTATCACCACTCCAATACACTTATTAGACATGGATCTATTTGGTCCCACAAGTATAATGAGGATTGGAAGGAAATCATACTGTCTTGTGATTGTTGATAAATTTACAAGATTTACATGGGTATTCTTTTTAAGAACTAAGGATAAAAATGCTAAAACGTTAATATCTTTTATTCTTAAAATTGAAAATCAAATTGGTCACAAGGTTAAGATAATTAGAAGTGATCAAGGGACTAAGTTCAAGAATCACATTCTTGCCTAAATCTGGTAATTCAAAAGGGATTGCTAGACAATATAGTGCTCCCAGAACTCCTCAACAAAATGGTGTTGCTGTGAGGAGGAACATGACACTGATTGAGGCTGCTTAGACCATGTTAACTTATTCAAAGCTGCCTCTAACATTCTGGGCAGAGGCACTCAGCATTGCATGCTATGTGAAAAACATGGTTCTTGTAGTTATGCCACATGGAAAAAACCCTTATGAGCTATGAAAGAAGAGGCCACCATTTATTGGCTTTATAAGGTCCTTTGGCAGCAGGTGTACCATAGTTAACATAAAGGACAATTTGACAAAATTTGCTGAAAAGTCAAATGATGCTATCTTTGTTGGATATTCCTCTAACTCTATTACTAATAGAGTTTATATCAAAAATCAACAATTTAAGAAATCATCCAATATTGTTGTCAATAAGCACACTTTTTGTGTTAGGGGGAATGGCCCTAATCATATTTTTGAATTAGAATTGTTTCCCAACTATTCTAGTCCATCTTGTGAGAATGTTTTATCTGGAACAGGTACTCAAAGTGACTCTCATGATGATCAACTGTTTAAGTTTCCCAGACTTTGCTCAGGTTCTCCAAGAGTAGCTAAAGATCAAGCTCCCACTATCTTAAGATCTAACAACATAATTATTTTAAGAGATAGTGGAGCTTCAACATGGTGGCCACCTAGTGAGCCTCAAAACTTATCTGCTGACACTGCAAAACACCAAGCTGATGGAAGTAGTATCTTGAAGGAACATGAAGCTGTTAATACTGCTTCACAGCCCACAGATGATGATGGTGTTTCCCATTTATTCAATCAGTCTTCATTGAATGAGTTTGAAATAATAGTTGGTCCAAGTGTTCAAGCACTTGAGCAAAATATGTCCAACTTGGATCTTTCTTTTCAACCAGAGGTGAAAACATAATAGGAAAAGTCTCTAAAGGTGTGAGAACAAGAGGACAAACTCACAATAGGAATGTCTATTTGTACTCATGCTTTTTGTCTCAAATGGAACCCAAGAAAGTAAAAGAAGCCTTAAAGGATAGTAGCTGGGTTGAATCATCGCAAGAGAAATTGCTTCAATTCAAAAGAAAAAAGGTTTGAAACCTATGTCCGCTACCATCTGGTCAAGTACCAATAGGCACCAGATAGGTCTTCCAAAATAAGAGAGATGATAAAGGCTTGATAATCAAGAATAAAGCAAGACTAGTAGTTCAAGGATACACCCAAGAGGAAGGAATTGATTACACTAATGTCTTTGCACCATTTGCAAGACTTAACATAGTGAGGATCTTTCTTGCTTATGTTGCATCCAAAAATTTTACTGTCTACCTATCAAGTGTGCATTTCTATATGGGATATAGATAGGGAAGTCTATGTGTATCAACCTTGAGGAATTGAAGATTCACAACACCTAACTATGTGTGCAAGTTGGATAAAGCTCTATATAGGTTGTACCAAGCACCTAGGATGTAGTATGAGACTTTGTCTCAATTTCTACTAAAAAATGGCTACACTAGAGGCACCATTGACAAGACATTATTTATAAAAAGTCTGGAAAAGACATTTTGCTTGTCAAAGTCTATGTTGATGACATCATATTTGGTTCCTCAAATGACTAAATGTGTAGAAACTTTGAGAGCATCATGAAAAATAAATTCATGATGAGTCCCATAGGAAATTTGGATTTCTTCCTTGGAATTCAGGTAAAACTGATGAGGAAATGGTTCTTTACCAATCAATCTAAGTATGTATTTGACATCTTAGAATGATTTGATATTAAATATTATAAGCTAGCCAAGACACCCATACCCAGAAACTATAATCTTTGTCCAAAATATGAGGGGGATGATAGTGATCAACAATAGTATAGGGCAATCATCGGGTCTCTGATTTATCTCACTGCAAGTAGACTTGATATCATGTTTTCCACATGCATTTGTGCAAGATATCAGGCCGCTCTAAAGATGTCTCACCTAGTTGGTGCGAAGAGAATCCTTAGATACCTTAACAGAGCACCTAAACTAGGCCTTTGGTATCCAAGGAACAACAATTTTAATCTCTATGGTTATTTTGATAGTGACTATGGTGGGTGCAACATCAACAAGAAATCAACATTAGGTGGGTGTCAATTTCTTAGTGGAAGGATTATCTCATGGCAATGCAAGAAGCAATCCTGTCTCTCTACATCTACTACTAAAGCTGAATACATTATTGTTGCAAGTTATTGTGCTCAATTGCTATGGATTCAGAATCCAATGCTGGACTATGGATTCAACTTCATGAGCACCCCTACCACATTGACAACAATACTAATATCTCCATTACTACAAAACTAGTAAAGCACTCCAAGACAAATAATATTTACATAAGGTATCGATTCATAAGAGATATTCATGAGAAAAATCAGATTAAGCTAATCAAAGTTGATTCAAATGAACATATGTTGATTTGTTTACCAAAGCCTTTGATGGACAAAGAGTTAAGTATCTCATTATAATTACTAGGATGATAAACATTTATTAGTCTATCTCTTTTGAAAACCTTTTCAAATATGCAATGTCATTTGTTAAAACAATCTAAGCCTTGTTACAAAAGGTTTTCTCTAAAATATTTCTAAGTATAGACTATTCCGAAGAGAAATTAACCCTTAGAAGATGTTTCATATATCTTTCGAAGCAAAATTTCTCCAAGGAAAATCTTCTTCTCGAAAAAAATTTTAGTCTTAGAAGAAGCTATTGATAATTTATTAGATCTACTTTCGAAGCTTACAAATTTTTCATTCAGAAAGCACTTTATTCTCGGAAGTAAGAAATTACCTTTAGAAGTTAAGTTGGCTTCGGAAGAAGGTTACCTTCAAAAATCTCTTATACTCGGAAGAAGACTTTACTATGTAACATAAATCTTTGGGCCCCACAACTATAAAAGGTAAAGATTTCCTTAATGATGTCGGAATATTTTAAATGGTTTTAACCTTGCTTCCTTTGTCACATCATACCCAAACCATCACTTCACCTTATCCATCCGCCACTTTCACCCATTTAAATATTTCGACTTACCCATTTTAATCTTTTTACCAATTTCACTACCCAAAGCTTTCTTCATCTCCAATTTACCCAAATAAAGCTCGTTTCGCTATTCTTTCTCAAATGGCGCTTAACCCCTAACACAATCAAGTCACATTCTTGGATTCATCCATGGATGCTGACTTCTCTGACATTATCTGCTTCTTGACCCAATCCACTTACTTCACAACCCTAATTGTGAACCCAACCGTGTATTCAAACCACATGGCTGATTTTTGGGGGAATGCATAGGTCATAACCTAGAATAGGGTTAGGGTTTTGAGGTCTAGAATTTATGAACAAGAGTTGATCATATCCGAACAACTCATCAAGGAGCATCTCGAGCTCCATGATGATGGTTCTTCAATGGAGTTCCCCAAAACTGATGTTGATGAAACCTATATCCTAATTGGATATGGCGGTGATGATAGCAGATCCAATGTTTACAAGTTCAACTTCTCAAACCAGTGGAAATTCCTGCTATACATTGTCCTACACTACCTTTCTAAGAAGTTCGGGGGATGGGATTAAATCCCATATGAACTAGGTTTTCTAGTTCATGGGTTCGTAAGAGGCCTAGGCTTTAACTACTCTAGACTTGTGCCGACAAATTTGATGGGAACCTTCGAAGGGAGACATTCTACATGTATCCCAGGTTAATCCAACACCTAATGAACTGTGAGTTGGACCAAAGCAAGCTTATCTACACAAACACTCTTCTAGTCCCACACATGAGGCCGGCCATCTTCAAGATTCTGAAGAGCAGGTCCACCAACTTCACCCGAAGAGACACTCCACTTCTGCTAGGTATGATTGAGCTCATAGCTCCTGGTGACATCCCTGTTAACCCCATAGGTGATGAACCCACACCAGCAACCACCCTCACATGGCTAGTTCTACCTTTTCACCCCATCAAATACACATATTAGAGATGACCCAAATGAACCCTTGATCAATCTACTCTGACTGGTCAAGCCTCTCATGTTTTACCCAAAAATACTAGAGTGGAAACATGGACTCCCACTCAGTCTGAGGTCTTACCATCCTTCATAATTGACCTCAACATGACATTTGAGTTTCCTCAGTCTCAATCCCTTGAGCCCAAAACCAAAGCTGATAACCTTCAGGGTGAGTCTCTATACTCCTTGAGAAGCCAAAAAGGGACAACTCCACCAAAGGCTTAATGCCAATAAAAATTGATCAAAGTCTCGGGTCATTAGGTATAACTTTCATATCCTTTACTGACCTATTGATAAGAACTGATGTGGAGATTATGTCTTTTCATGGCAATAAAGTTGATCCATAACACCCTCTTAGGGATCAACAAAGCCTAGAGGGACCTCTTATCTCTAGCCCCCATCAGCAAAAACCTACTAAGGTATGACCCACTGATGTGGAGGGGACTCATGTAGATTCAGCTACCACTAATAAAGGAGCCTCATTGGATCCTCTGGGTAGTGGTAACATTTTTGTGTCTGAATCTATGGTAACTGTGCCCTTTGATGCCCTTGAAAGATACATCATTACGCATAGGAAACAGGGTGCCAAGAAACCACATCTGGTGGTGAGGATGAACATACTAAATATGTTACCTCATCTTCTCGTGGTTCTTCAAAAGAAGATGAGGGAAGTCTGAAACTCTTAATTCAAGACCTACTTTCTAAAGTCTCAAACCTTTAATCTAAGGTTAAGACTTTAGAGGATAGGTCTGCCACTCAGCAACTTGAGATTAACAATCTCAAGGCTCAACTAGCTGAGAAACAAATTGAGAGATCTTCTAGGCATGTACCTATTCAGGTCTTATTGACCTCTTCCTCTAGCTCATCTAGCTCTCAAGATGATGCTACCAAAAAGGG
>BJCM01087498.1:0-11766 GCA_018326385.1 Flaveria bidentis
TCTACTTCATGTACTTTATCCTTTTTGTAATAGATAAGGATGTGAGCTATGACATGTCATAGTCACAAGTCAAAAGGCAATCTGCCTTTTGACTCTACAATTGATTTTGTTTGTGTCTAGTCAATTGTATCCAACTGGCTTTCAAAGTATAGCCGGCTGTAGGATGTAGTATAAGTATCTCATGTTCTTGTATCTTTCTTCTATGCTTTGTAACACTTGTAATAGAACATAGAGAAAGCAACATACTGCATTCTTGAAAACCATATACTTGTGTTCTTTGTGTTTTGTCTCTTACATTACTTGTGTTCTTAGTGTCTTACCTTGGTTAATCAAGTTTACTGTTTGATTAAGTTTTAGTTAATCTCCTATTTATGTTGTTGTGTTGTAACTGACCCCCTTCAACGGTCCTGCAGATAGTGATGATGGTTATGTAATGTTTAGAACATAGGAATGAATTAGGAATAATTAAACCATAGAAATCAATGTATGTTCATATATTTCTAATAATAATAACTTTCTTGGATTAGTAACATCTAAGATAAGTTCTACATGTGTGGTATATTTTATGATAATAGATTATGGTTTAGATTGATCAAAGAAACTTGTTTGGGAACTTGAATTATGAAATGTATAACTTGATATCATGCATGACTAAAATGGAAATTTTATTCATGATAAGGTTCTAAATATTCTTAACTTGCTATGTTAGAAAACTTGATGAATTACGTTTTGTTTTTATGATGAAGCATGTATTGCTATATTAGGTGTTTCAAGTGTAAATTACATATATGAAATGAAAACCCTACTTTCCTAAAATAGAAATCTAACTTGGGACTTTACGCTAATTTAACGAATTGTATGAATATGATTGAACTTAAATGAGTCACCAACGGGTTATCGGGTCAAACTAGTCAACTTTGATCAACAAAGTCAACTTTGGTCAAACATGTTAATTTTTCTTATATATACAAGTAGTTGAAGTTATTTGGATACAATAGGTTTATTTGAACCATCATATCATGAACACACTCTCATAGGCCTATGTTTGATAGGTAACTCTTAGCGACTCTGATTTTCATATTTCTTATTTTTACATGCGATTTGATATGAGTATTCATAACCCCTTTTAACATACTTTCCTTAATGGGGGAGAAACCTACAAAGAAAATATTTTTGATTTAGTATTACTGTTATTTCACCCGTTCACTGTTACGTAAACATATCACAAAAGTCCTTACATATATATCGAACCATAGTAATGAGCTAGCGACATAAGCTTGAGTAGTACTATTGGTCAGACAAACCCCAACCATGTTAGTCGTGCTAACTCGACAGGAGGTCGAATAGGTGTAATATCAATTTAACACTTAGCCACTATTTGTGATAGATGTGACGGAAGGCAAACAACAATCAAACATTCAACTTCGATTTCAAAATGCCAAGTAACATGAACATAATGCTATCTATTGATATACTTTATTTACTTTATCATTCGAACATATCAAACACGTTTATTGTTTATTAAAGCTGTGAATACACCAACCATTGTGTTAACACATTTAACATGCTTTCTCAAGTCTATATGTATCGTATAGCCCTCTAACAACCCCCTGAATTTTTCCTCGTAGTTAGTGTCGAAATTCGTTATACGCGTCGTATAGCCGTATATATGTTGTATAGGGGGGTTGTATAGGGCTATATGGGGCGTATAGCTCTCTGAATTTTCCTCGTTTTTAGTGTATTCGACCATATACGTCACGTATAGACCCATACATAACGTATAGAGGGGTGTCGATTTATATGAATGGGTGTCTCTATATTAGTACCCTGTGATTTTGGGTGATTAAACTTTAAAGGCTTTTACAATTGAACTAAAGAACTTTTTGATGTCTGACATTTCATCTTCATGACAGGGAACAAAAACTAGTTGTTTTAGAAAAAGTAAAAGTATTTATGTTTTTATATATTATTAAACTTCTATGTCGGTGGAAATAGTAGTTTTAATAATTGTTTTATTCAATTATTTTATCTCCAATTAAATCCATTTAATTCCATTTGCAACTCAAAAGCAAGATAGTTTAATTGATAGCTCTCCCAATTTCTATCCATTTGGTTTGTGGTTCGATACCCTGTCATTTGAATTTTTGTTTTCTTAGATGGCTTCTTATCTTTTCTTTCTTTTAGATTCTTTCAATTGGTGGGATTTTTTAATTATTTTGATATCAATGACTAATTGATATATTTGTATATTTTAATTAATCGTTCATGTTTTTTACCTTTTTATTTCCTTGGAATTCTTTTAAAGTTGTTAGATTTTATTAATTTGATATTAATAATTAATTTTTAGACATGAGATTGTATGATATTTACGAGTATATTGTTTTGATGCGTTTATTTTTATCTATATGTTGATGTTAATTTTAGTCCAAATAGAGTTGGGCTCTATTATAGTATTAATAGTTTACCTTTAGAACATTTAACTTTTTAGAAACTTTTAAAATATGATTTGTATATATATCTCAACGTTTCGAAACACTTATGTTTATCTACGTTTCAGAGGAAAATTCATTAAAAACATAGTTGTGTGTGATAATCTACAAGTCATCAAAACACAAATATAAAAATTATCAAGACTACTACAAGATTTCGTTTCTTATAAAGTTATGTTGTTTTCCTTTTGCAAACTTTAAAATATGATATAATATAATATCCCTGATTTTCATTGGGACGTGATTATTTGTATCAACAATTTGAGCCGATTTATTTTTTCGTGGGGTGAAGATAATGTATAAATCGTAGAAATTAAGCACTACAAATCTTAACATCCAACTACAATGCGTAGGTTATGTTATAAAAGTACCTCGTGGCAACGCGTGGGGTTTAAGTTCTAGTTTATAATTTAAAACCATAACTGGTGAAAGGATCGTCGCATAATGGCATTGGCTTGCAATTACTATAAACTCATTTATGTGTCACCGACGACTTTTCATTTATAGATTCTCTTATATATGCTTTTAACCAAAGCTTGATACAAAACCTTCAGTGGCATAGTTGTTAAAGCCCTTGGCTTTCTTTACACCAGCCCTCGTTCGATTCTTACTTCTCTATTTTTAGATTATTTCTGTTTTTTTATTTGTTTTATTTTCTTTTTTTATTTGTTTTATTTTCTTTCCATGTATCAACGCCCTTGATACGTTGTTGTGTTTACTTTGATTCAAAACTTTTAAGAAATTTGCTGCTAAAATCAACCGGGTCATGTTTCGCCGTAGCACGCAGGGACGTATTAAAGGTCGGCGACCTATTCCACTGGCCATTGCAACCCCTCAACTTTCAATTTTGACGTTTTGACCCCTCAACATTTTAAAACTTAAAAATATCATTGTGACCTTAGATTTCTAAAGTATCGGGTTTACACCTTGTAATTTTTTCTTAACAAATTAATTTTTAAATTTCTTATCTTTATATATGTGTCGGTATGAATTTTGGTTCTTCTATGTTCTAACGTATATTTTATTTGAGTACGTTTTAAGTTAGCCAACGGTTGGACTTAAATTTGTTTAGAATCAAGTCGGGTCAAATATAATATATTTAATGGTATAAAGTCGAGTCGGATTTCCTTTTCTTTTTTCTCCCTTTTTTCATGCTATTTTACGGTAAGACTTTATTTGTAAGGCTTTTTAATTATAATTTTGCTTATCCTTTTGTCATAATTAATTCTAAACATACTTTACTTTCTCCAATAAAATTAAACCATATTAATTTTCTAAACTTTCGCATTTACTCCTATATAATATTTACTTCAAATAAATAATCTTTACTTTCGTAATTATGTACGTGTTTTTTATAAAATTCGAGTACGTCTACGTTTCAAAATACATATCGTTCTCAGTTGGGTCAAATATAATATATTTTCATTCTTATCTTTTTATATGATGTGAGATAGTCTATGTTTTGATTTTCGAATATGTGTGGAAATGTAAATTTTGTTCAAAAATGGGTTGGGTAGGATAAAAAAACGTTTTGATACTTATTCTTATGTATGATGTGAAATGGTCTACTTTTCAACGTAAGTCTTTTTTTTTTTAAAACGAGTCAGGTCAGATATTGTATTCTTTCATCCGCCAACACAAATTCGAGTTACTCCGAATTTCGACATAAATTTATTTTGAAATCAAATCGGATTGATTGTGGTCTATAATTTATCACACCACCTATGATGCCGCCGTAACACGCGATAAATATGAAAGCTAGTTAAATTATAACTCAAAATGTAATTGTGTTGCAACCACCTTTACGAAATAAGAAATTATATTTCTCTAAGCCACTAACAACATAAATGTGGTTGTTGCTTAAAAAAATAGAAGCGTAGATGAACTCATGAACATATTTGGTTATACAAATAAATTATTATCATTGTTATTATTATATCAGAAAATGTCACTACATATATAAGAATAGATCTTTTTGAATAAAAGATCGAGGGGGATAAATAAAATTTTTACAATTATAGTTTCACAACAAACATAAAATTATTTAATTACCGCAAAATATAGTACTTTCAAATTAATATCAACGATCTATTATTATAACAAAAAATCAAATAAAATTATTTGATAACCGTTGCATTCTTATACTTGATCGTGAATAATATTACTCTATTATTAATAGAGAACTGAAATAAACAGTAACAAAGGGGAATTCTGAAATACGTGATGCAACGATTTACATTCATCTCTCTAACTTCATCACTTTATCATCTTTTCCTCTCATTGACTTTTTCAAGTTTGTTTCATGTTCTTGATCTTCTTCTACAATGCAATGGCTTATATTGGGTTTTTCTTAAGGTATTCTTTTCATAGCTGATGTTCGTGATGTATTTCATGTATTAGTTTTGGTTGTTGATGGTTTTGTAGGCCAGGGTTGTTTGTTTTCGTAGTTATTGTTCTTGATTTCATCAGTCCTTTAACCTTTTATTTTGATTCCTTTGTTGGTTTGTTAGATTTACGCCAGTGTTTTTATGGTTTTGTAGGCATTACCTCTTTCTACGTTCGTATTCAGCTTCAGATAAAGATATTACTATAGAGGTTGAGAAGTTTGGCTACTATTATAAAGCAAAGAACATGCTCCTTGATATACAAAATCAATTGCTGCTAATTTAATTTTCTTTTGGTACAAGCAATTTACTTTGATTTTATGATTATTTAAGCTTAAAAAGAACATATTTGTGTAAACAAGTTTGTAAGAAAGTGATAGTTGAAGCTATTTTATGGTTCCTGATTAGTGGGAAAGTTTTTCGAAGACAAAAAATAGGTGTTTATGTTAGTGATTCTCTTTTCTAACAATGTGTTGTTATTATAATAACTAATAAGCGTTTTATGATTAGGATTAAACGTGTCTATGGGTTACTGCTGTAATGCTTTATGCCTCCACACAACTCTTTTTTATAGCTTTTATTATGGCATATTGGTTTAAGAATTAAGTTTCATTTTGATATTTTGTATTTGATATCAAATTCTTAAAATGATATCTTTTATTTGAAATAATATGCATTCCCAGAAGAACTAATTAGATTTACTTACGGTGCAATTTCTTTAATTTGCCGTTCAATTTCTTTGGAACTACTATTATATTCACTAACAAATCGAGGTTGAACTCCCCGGGCAACGCGCGGAAGGAAAATCTAGTTATAATTTAAGTGAGAATTTAAACAAGCCTAACGAACGAACCATGGTCCGTCCTTAGTGGGTTAGGCTCGACTAATTTACAAACCGAGTCGCGCCGACTCAACTCGTTACTTTAATTATATTCCTAATCAACACTTAACAAAATTTTAAATTTATTTAAAAAAACTGCTGATTATTTAAATAAGTAAATTCAGTAGAACTGTTTTGAAAATTATTAACCTATTTGCAATGTAGCTCTTACCTAACATGTGTCATGCTTTATGCTGCACATAAACAGGTCGAAAGTTTGTTAGATATTTTACGCCATATTGTGAAACTAAAACGTGAGCATAATTGAGACAACGGGGACATTATGTTAGTTGACAACATTAGACCATCACCAATAAAGGTTTAGAAAAATAAAAATAACATGATCTGCCTAAGATTTTCTCTCTTATACCCCTCTTACAAACAATAAAACTTTTATTTTTTTCATTTTTTATTTTATTTTCTTCTTTGTGTGTGTCTTTGACTGAAAAATGTATTAAAAAGTGGTCTAGCAAGCAATTAAGAATACAGAAAAGTACTAACAGATTAAAAAAAAGCAAAACAGCAATAAAACTCCCAATAACACAAATTTAACATATATATAGAAAACATATCAAGTAGTAGAGGTCCATTTAGAAAACTTTTTGCCCATTCTCCTCATCCAAAAGATTATTATAGCTTTGATATCGTAAAAAAATTTGCTAGGTAAATGCTACTTTAGTTGAAAATAGCTTCATTTCTTGCTTTTCTTATACACTAATATGCAATACGTATTACCGCATGGATTGCCTTCATTATATCATTTGTCACTATCTTGTGTAGATCCATTAGGTCCCTTATAAAAAATCTTAAAATGAATGTTTAAAAATAAAACTATTTACATTAGAGAGTTAAAAATGTTATAATTGTTTTATTTCTTGAACTATTACATATATATAATTTTAATTATATTTTACATTAAAATAGTATACTCTAACTATTCATGTTTATTTTACATATATATTTTACATTAAAATTTATTCCGTTTATTTAATGAATGTGTAGCCTATCTATATATCTATAAAAAACTAAAATAAACGTGAAACTATTGTAGATCTCATTATACTTACTTTCTCATTTTCTTTATATTAATAATAATAATATTAAATATTAATAATATTACTCATACTATTTTCAAATTAAAAATATATAGATTAATATATTAAAAAACTATTTTTATTAAAAACACACTTTTTAAAAACAAAAAAATTATAAAATACAGAATACAACGAAATTTAAAAAAAACATTTTTCTTAAAACAATATACTTAAAAATCATATTTTTTTATAAAAATAAAGTTTCGGAAAAATACATTATTGTTTATTTACTTAAAGTAGCTATTTTACGTACTTATAATCATATTTTATTTTCAAGCATGATTTTTATAATCCATAATTTTTTATTAATAGTTATTTAATATTTTATTTGTTCAATTCGTGTATTAGACTATGTGTAGTGGTTTAACTAATGATTTTAATTAAAATGACACTTAGATGCCATGTAAGCAAAAATAATTTCACTAAACTTACTTTTAAATTAAGTGTAATGGTTTTAACTAATTGTAATTATTACTTAATCATTTTTACTTAATATTTAATAAACATAATAATTTTAATTAATATACCGATTATGATTAATATCCAATACTTCAAATTAGTTATGATTAATATGTGCATTTAACTAATATAGTAATAACTAAAAGAAAATATTACATTTAGGGTTATTTTTAATTCAAAACAAACTTAAAGGGTTAAATTTAAATTTTACTATAATTACAAGATCTCATAAAAAACTTACATATTTAAAATTAAAAAAATAAACTAGCTGACAATAGCTGAAAAGATATCATCATCATCTTCTTTCTTTTTTCATTCTTCTTCTTTACCATTTTACATTTCTCCATTTAAACATCCTATTTTTTTCATTTAAGCCTCATATTTTTTTCATTTGAGTTGTGAAATCTCCATCAAAATATTATATTTTCTTCTCCCTCTCTCTTTTTCGAGTTTTCACGCATGTGAAGGGGTTGGCGTGGAACCCCTTGACGCCCCCTTTCACTATATTTGTAGTGACTTTGGCTGCATATTCTCATGCCACATCACCACTTATGGCGTCATTTACATTCCCATTATATTGAGTCTTACATTAGAACTAACCTAGTTTATAATAACTATCTTCTTGGGTTGCGTTGGAGCATAATATTATGACAATATTTTTATTGAAGTTATTATTAGATGAAGTTATTATTAGATCAATCATTCCACTTTTATGTATTATTGGATGCCGTTGGAAAAGCCAACTTTAAAGGATCCAATGGTTCTTTGTTTTTTTTTTTCTTTCTATTTTTGAAAAATTAAAAGAACATGTTTAGGTTAATATTATGTTGAAGTCTTTGATTACAAGATGGTGGCCAAACACACTTCGTTAAAGCTTTTTCGTTTCTTCGGAGGTGTTGGTTCGAGTCCCAGCCTTACTGATTTTAATATTCTTTTGGAACATTTTTTTCTCTTTTTTAAAGAATCCTTTTGTTATTTTTTTGGAATAATTGCATATATCTTCTTGTAAACACTGTTAATTGCATATTCACCCAACTGAAAACCAAAAATTACATATATCCCCTTACTTTATCTACTTTGTTGTATATTTATCCAACTTAAAATTAAAATTGTATATAACCCCTCCTGAACAAAAATATCAAATTTACTCATTTTGACTTTTTATAAACAATAGATCATAGATGCTATTTTACCCATGACTGTTTATTATTGTTTTTTGTCATGATTTTTATTATTATTTTGAATGAATGAAAAGTTTGATATTTTTGTTGCATTTTATTATTGTTACACAAAAAGCTTGATCAAGAAAATAGACTCAAACATAAACGAATAAAAATATTTAAAAAAGGAAAAAAAAATAAGAAACTAAAAACACTAATTAGCAAAACATGATTAAAAAATAAAAATAAAAACGTAAAAGAAAACCAGCTAAAATGGGTGTATATGAAAATAATTTTTTTAATAGTTTTGGTAAGACAAGGGTAACATTCTCAATCTATAATTTTTTTAATAAAATGAATAAATGGGTAAATTTGAAAATAATTCAATAAAAGAGGGGATATGCAATTTTTGTTGTGAATTGGCTGAATATGAAATTAAAAAGATTAAAGGACGGGATGTACGTAATTTTAATTTTGAAATGGGTAAAAGTATAATTAAGTAGTTTTACAAAGGGACATATGCCATTGTCCCATTTTTCTTTGTCGAAGTAATAATAGTTACGATGTGTTTTCATATCTTCATTTTCATATTCTGACTCTTTTCAGTTTCTCCACACAACGCTCATGAAAAACATTGTTGTTTCATTTATATATTATAGTTCTCAACTAAGAAAAGCACACAAAATTTGGAATTTAAAGTTATTTAATCGAAAATTAGATTTTAATAATCCAAACTTTTACTCAATGACCGATAATAATTCATACTATTGGTTTGATTGATAACAATCTCAACTTTTATTTTTATTATCAACAACAGTCCCACTAATATAAGTACTAAAAATTTACGTTTGATTTGGACTCAATTTTGTTCACAATAATGATTACAAACGAAATGAAAAAACATACAAGATAAATCGAGCCTAAAATATGTTAAGTCATGTATGAATGTATAATAATTATGCTGGTATGAATTATTATCAACTAATAAATAATATTTTGGATTATTAAAATCTAATTTGTCTTATTTAATTCAATAATAGCCTTTCTTTTTTACATCCATGATTAATTGTTAGACACATATGATGAATCTTTACCCTTTTTATCAAAATAATGATAGAAGCTCATAGAAGTTTTAAAATATGTATGACACGACATTACATGTTACGTCGTGATAGACGATGATGACATAATCATTATGATAGGCGCTAAACTAGTAAAGCGTTCTTAAACAGGGCAAGGAGAATCTACATGGATCGATTGAACTATTCGAACATATAAATCCACAAACGGATGTGCCCTGATTACATATGGATCTAGACCCGATGCATTGACACACCTAACACATATGAGCTCCAAATGGATATCATCACTTAACCAGTGCCACTCCAATGCCTTATCCTCACAAGTCAAAAGTGAAGATAATTTTTGCCGCTGACTTTTAAAGGTCGTCTCCAAACAAAAGTAAAGAATAACAAGTTAAGAACAATCGAAAAAGCCTCATAAGAATATTAATATTAGTTAAGATTAAAGGCAGTATAGATGATTTCATTACAAATGTAGCTTTTCCTATATGGAAGGAGTTGCATGGATCAAACAAACAAATTCAATGTCTCATTATAAAATATATTCACACCAAGCTGAGCATCCCCGCATCAGAAATTACAGATGAATTTATAAATGTAATCTAATGTAATAGACTGATATACAAGTAAACAAAGCTGATCAGTGGGCATTGACGAGGAAAGGATGCTGGCAAACACTGCATTCTATGGTTTTTGACCCGCTAGCAGGAACATCAACCTGAAACAAACACACTTTGACTAAATTCTGGATGGCTCTAGCGTTATAAATAGTAAGCTAGAACTCTTGTCCGGAAATTTTAAGGGCGCCAAACTATTTTTCTTGTATTTTTAAAATATATTTTCTTAATTCCTTACAATATATATGTTCTTTATCGTTTATTACACTAAACACTTATGGCTATACCATAGTCACCAAATTCGCGGTTCGCTCCGGTTCGAAAACGAGGTACGGGTTCGCGATTCGCTAGGGCCACGAATCCGGTTCGTAAGGGGGTAGGTTCATTCCGGTTCGATCCGGTTCGTAAGTCATGTTTAAAGGAATTGAGCAACCTAGAATTCGATTGAAAACAACTTGGAACATTGAAGTTCAAATTAATTTTTCAATGAATTTGATTGAACTTCAGTCATTAACACTACTGGAATTCGATTGGTCCAGGTGGAAATCAATTTTCCCTCCAAATTTCATGAATTCATGAATTCACAGTTATAAAAATCACGAATCATGGTTACCCGATTCTCGAATCGATAGCGAATTTCTTGGACTACGAGCGAATTGCAGCCACGAACCACAATCAAACCCTTAAGCGAACCCCGAGCGACTGGGTCGCTATCGAATGCGAATGGGATCGTTTCAACAAATTCGAAAATCGCTGGACATTGAGCGAATCCTGTGACTATGGGCTATACCAACTATAAATTTTTAGTTTATCATCGTTGGTCCAAGGATAAAGGATGAGTTTTTTCCATGAATATTTTTATGGAAAAAGCCTCAAATTCAAATTTTCTTACGACCAAGGGCGCCCAGAGATAAGATGTTACTTTGTGGGATTATGTGTTTTTCTTCTCCTGATAATATGACGCGACATGCAGATATCTTCCTTTTCTTTTATAAATAAATAGAAAATATTATATAATATAAATACAAAGAAAATAAAAAGAGGTTAAGGATTAATAAAACTAGGGTAGAGAAGATGGGAAGGTTAGCAAACCTGCAAATGGACCGTACAAGTTGGACATTCCACCTCTTTCATTCGCTGAACAGCCACATTGGATTTCAACTCTGTGCATGTATCTTGGTTAGTAAAGAAAAAACCATGTCGCTTTTAATCGACAAGAAAAGAGAAACAATGACAACCAAATCAATACAAGTATATAACTAAATATTATGAGAGGTTAAGTACAATTCTGCCACCAGACGTTATCTAAGAGGACATCCAGGTGATAAAGTCTTTCTGTTGGATCAAGAAGAAGGCTAATACAATCAAAACTATGTCACTTAAGTTATTTCTTGGTGCTGCATACAAAGGCTTCCGAAGCTTAACATGGAACTTCTGAAGGTTGTAGAGTTCTTCCGAAGACAAAGGGAAAGACCAACTTCCGAAGACAAGTGCATACTTCCGAAGTTCAAGACTTAGAAGAATAAAGTAAAGATCACTTCCGAAGTATGATGAAAAGAAGAAGTCTCCAAGCCTTGGAAGAAGCAGCCTCTTCCGAAGTA
>BJCM01087499.1:0-16634 GCA_018326385.1 Flaveria bidentis
TAACTTACAACATGAATTGACATCTTTTATATATCTATGTATTGCAAACTATGGAAATCTCACCAACATTATTGTTGACATTTTTATTTTTAACATGTTTTAGGAAATACTCAAGCTTGATTTCTACTCTTTGAAGCTTACATATCTAGGAATGGACCTAGATAAATAAATGAAATAAAATGACTTGTTATGTTTATTTTAATTTCTTTGAGACTTATGATTGTAATGATACAATTGGAATTTATGATTAATATATATATTTGGGATTATTAATAGCGTTATGTGGCTGTGAACGATCCTAACCCTCACACCTCGACGTTTCCGCCGTCAAGGTTGGGGTGTGACAATATTTTTTACTGATTTGAACGCATCATTACAAAAATATAGGTTATCAAATTGATTATCATTTAGTATGATGTTCAATTTAGTATGTAAATCTTGAACATATTAATTTATTTTCATGAAAAAGATATACTAGTTGCTTATTGTTTCCGGTCACTTTATTAACACGTATTAGGTTAGCATAATATCATGGTACAACAAAACCATTATAATAAGAACACTTTATCACGTAACTTGATGTTTCCAAATTTAGTTATTGTTACATTTGTTAGGATGCTTAACTTTCCTATTAAACGCATATACATCAATTTCATTGCATAATCCTTTATTTGATATTTACCCTATGTTGATTTGTACGAGAACTTATTACTCATCCAAATCAGAACCAAATAACAACACGCTAGAGAAGCTATTGACAAGTTGTGATTAATCCCTATCACTTTACATGACACATATAATTAATGATCAAATCGGCGAACGTGACCAATGTTTAAATATTAAACTAAAAATATATTTATAATAAAGTGGGTGATAATTTCAATCTTTCTGTATGTGCTAGGTGTTAGAAAATCAGTTACGCTGTGTTTTCGAGTTTACTTAACGAGAGAAAAAAAGTAAAAACTTTTTTTTCTTTTCTTTTCTTTTTTTTATATTTATTCTAGTGCTATTAAGTATTAAAGTCCAGATTTAGTTATGGCCTTACTGTTCCTTGTTTTATTTGGTTCTAATTTGAGTAGAAATTATATCAGTATAGAGCAAAGAATAGAATTAATTGGGAGGGTGGCGTCCTACCAAATCTTTATATTTATATTTAAAGTGGGGGTGGGATCTGGATCCATTTGATATTAGTCGACGATCATCATTCATCATCATCATCATCATCATCTTAATATTAATATTATTATTATTATTATTGTTAATTCAATTTCAGTAGTAACCTATTCAATTTCAATTCATCTCTTCTCCATTCGCCTTGTTTCTGCAAATCTTTCCTGGCGTCAGGTATGCTCATCGCATTCGTTAATTAGTTAAGATTATGCACTTCACATTCATTTAATTAAACTTAGGTTTTAGTAATGCTGACTGCTTGGATCCTCCTTTCAACTCCTCTCATTCACTTAGATTTAGATCCCGATGTTACTGGCAAATCTATAGATTTCCTTCAGGATCTGAAACATCGAGGGCAGATCTATGGATCTTCTTTCTGTCTACTATGTTTGTGTGTGTGTGTGTGTTGGAATGATTTCAATTAGATTGCATTACTCGCGCACTAGGGTTTTTCTGAAAAACAAAAAATAAAAAAAAAATTATTAATCTTTTGTGTTGTAATCATCCTTTGCAGATATCGGTCAATGTTGCTTGATTAACAACTCAATAGCATTGTGATGAAAGGAGGAGGAGGAGGAGGTGGCTACTTGTATTTCTCTGGGCTGAGAACGAAGCAGCTTTCTCTCTTCTTTATCGCTTTTGTTTGTGCCTCTGTTGTACTCTGGAATTGGGAGAAAACCCCTCATCTCACTACTTTGCTTCCACCTCATGATCAACCATCACATTTCTTTCCAGGTTTGCATCATCAACATCAACATCATCGTCATCATCATCATCATCATCATCATCATCATCGTCGTCGTCGTCGTCGTCATCATACAGTGGTGTGCTTGAACTATATCTTTTAATTGCTACGCTTTTTTGTCATGACAGATGAAGTTGAAAGGAAACATGTCACTCCAGTGAAACATGATTTTAGAGAAGCTGAACAAGGTCTTGCTTTAGAACCCCCATCACTCTCAACTAACACAAACTCATTCCACACTCCACAGGATGAATATCCAATATCTTCTCAGAAAACACACCATGGTAGACCTTTCTCAACCGTGTTCCTAAAACTCACTTAATTGTTGGTGAACCATGCGATGCTTATCTTTTTAATAACAGTTAGATTGGGATTTTGGACTTGCTTCATATTAATCAGCACTTGCTGGAAGAACATTATTGTTCTATATGTAGCTGTGAACTAAATATAGCCTAACTTTACGACATATCTTGCTGTATCTTTTTGTTGTGAAATGCAACTAATCTTGTTAATTGTTTGTTTGACACTTATTCATGTACCATTGTGCAGAGAAAACAGCGCTTCTTGTCGAAAAATCTATTTTTGAAGGAAAAGAGAGGCCGGAGACAGTTAAACACAAGTTAATAGCCTCCGTGACTTCCCAAAGAACAGAATCACCTGTGATTGACACTCCAATTACTAAAATAGAAACACAAGGTTCATCTTACATTCATTTCCTTACTTTAGGCTAAATTACATAAATGGTTCCTGCTATTATTGTAAGTAAATATGTAGTGGAAAGGCACGTGGACTGCTATTATGTGATTTATACATATAGGTCATTCACATGCAAGACACTAGTAACAATTTTTAGTCATCGTTGTCTGTACATGTGTATTCTCTGTAATATGTAGCCCTCTGACTAAACAAAAAGTGAAAACAACCACTCACAATATTGATCCATATGCCTGTGGGTCATTATATATGTGTGTGATTTATCCTGTTTATTCTGAAAACAGAGTCATGATAGCCATCCTTTCTGTTTTATGAGGTAAATTTCTACATACACCAAGAAACATGATATAACATCTTTTACTAAGTGGTATACTTTCTGATAAAAAACTTTTGATGTGTTCATTATCATCTTGTTCATATATCAGTTTTATAGTAGTTTATTCAATGTTACCTGCTCTGTCAAAACCTTGTTAGGGATTTCAATTTCATTTCCTCTTAACTAATTGTGAATTTCTAAGACCAAGAGATCTTGATGCTGCTTAGATAAGTTTGCTTTATATTGTAGATCAGAAGATCAAAGTTGGCTACAAAATGTTGTGCATTACCTATGGCTACCAAACAGTCAACAGGAGCTAATTATCTTGAGCTAGAGTGCTGATTGTTTATTTTTACTAGCTTTTTTTGTTATTTCTGATTGAATCCTTTTTTTTACTTCTTATCAGCTTTCATTAAAAATGTGATTGTAAAGTGGCATGCACCCTCTATTGTAATTTTCTGAACTAAAAATCAGAAACTCTATTTGAAATTTAGGGTTCTGTGATTCCATATGTGACTTCTGAGGCTCCAACCCAAACTAGATTACCCTAAGTGGCGTAGCTCTAAGACATTCATACTGAATAATGAATACATATGAATGTAGTACAAGGAGGACAGGGGCCAGTGAATATGAAATCTTAGAACTCTAGAAGATAATATTTAACCCAGGTTGCAATTTTATTTTATATTATATCAGCATAAACCAGCATGCGTGAGTACAATGCTTTTTGTAGAGATGACTAACAGTGGTGCAGTTCTCTTTAGCTTAGAGTTAATTATATCTATTAGTATCAATACTGATTAATTGTTTACTTATTGGTTTACACACCTATTCCAGCCTGCAACTTTGGTAAAGGGAAGTGGGTCCCTGCTGATAATCGACCTTTCTATTCTGGATTTGGTTGTAAACAATGGTTGTCGGGGATGTGGGCTTGCCGTTTGACACAACGGACGGATTTTGGGTATGAGAAGTTAAAGTGGCAGCCGGAAGACTGCAAAATGGAGGATTTTACAGGAGCGGAATTTCTTAAAAGGTATACATATACACACATACATACACGCACACACATATAGTTGGTTGTGGTCAATTAAATAAATTACCATTTCACTAATAGTTATGCATGCTTCAGAATGCAGGACAAAACATTAGCTTTTGTTGGGGATTCACTGGGTCGGCAGCAGTTCCAATCTCTAATGTGCATGGTGACAGGTGGCCAAGAGATGCCGGATGTTGAAGACGTTGGACAGGAATTTGGGTTGGTTAAAGCCCATGGATCTACCCGCCCTGATGGATGGGCTTTCCGGTTCCCTGCTACTAACACCACCATCTTGTACTACTGGTCTGCGAGTCTGTGTGACATAGAGCCCATTGACCCTGGAAGTGAAACCACAGATTATGCAATGCACCTTGATCGGCCTCCAGCTTTTTTGAAACATTTTATTGGCGGAATTGATGTCCTTGTTCTCAACACAGGGCATCACTGGAACAGAGGGAAGCTTAATGCAAACCGATGGGTTATGTATGTTGGAGGGAAACCTAACACCAATAGGAGGATTGCAGATATTGGCGGGGCTAAAAACTTTACAATTCACAGTGTTGTGAGGTGGGTGAACTCTCAGTTGCCAAAGCACCCTGGTCTGAAGGCTTTCTTGAGGTCAATTTCACCTAGACATTTTTTTAATGGAGAATGGAATACTGGAGGTACATGTGACAGCACGACACCAGGGTCACTGGAAGTGGTGCAGGAGGAGTCTAGCGATCCGATTGCTGCAGGTGCAGTTAAGGGAACAGACGTTAAGCTGTTGGATGTAACGGGTCTGTCTCTGGTGAGAGAGGAGGGCCACATATCAAGATACTCGATTCGGGCAGCTCCAGGGATGCAAGATTGTTTGCATTGGTGCTTGCCAGGTGTTCCGGACACGTGGAACGAGCTTCTTTTTGCACAAATCTGAAATCCATCCCTGCCTGTAAAGCGGTTAGGAGGTTATGTACTGTTCCGGGAGTAGTAATTACTAATTAGGAGGATCTGTTCTCTAGTAACAAAGAAAGAAAGAAAGAAAGAGGTTTTCTTTTTACATTTATCTTCTTATATAGGAAAGAAAGCAAACCAGCCAGCAGATATATATTATTGTTCATTCATACATGGATGATCACTTGTTCATACAGCTTTAAAAAATGCATATACACATCTGTTCTGATATAGTATAGTATAGTATAGTATACATATCTCTTAAACCTTATTATTTAGTACTCGATGGTGCAACACATAACTCGTCGTACTAATAACTTTAAAGGCGGTGAGTGGTGGCATACAGGGGCGATATTGGTGCTTTGGATGTTTAATTTCACTAAACATCAATATCAAACTTGAAGGAAAGCCCAATAAATAAATAAATACTAACCCATGAAAAGTCTCAGAATTTCCAACTTATTAAATAGATTACCCAACACAGATGTATGATAATTATATGAGTATAGAAGCAGTAAAGTTGAGTTGTTGGACCAGTCACATGAACATGTGATCGGAATGATATAATTCTGAAAACTGGTGATAAAAATGACATAATGGTTTACTTAAAATATATATTATTATATATATGAAGTAAAGTACAAAAATGAATTAAGAAAAAAACAGGTGATGGTTATTTATATGGTTGAAAGGATCGGTGTTGGGGCGGAGGACGGGGACGGCAAGGATGCCAGGGTGGATTGCACGTTAATGCGCTCTCTCTCTCTCTTTCTATTTAATTTAATTTAATTTAATTTAACACTCTTTATGTCCTTCCTTTATTCACAAATATCAATTTATGTCCTTCAATTTATTTCTTTCTTTCTTTCTGTAACCATCCATCCATCCATCCATTTATCCATCAATAGATAAATGGAAATAAAGTAAATTTGAATGTAAGTAAGAAAAGTTATAATTTCATCTAGTGGTCAAGCCAAGCAAACAAGATTCTAGGTGAAATTTGTTCCTAATTTGAAGAAGAAAACAAGAGTTAAGAGTATGATAAGTAGTAGTAAAAGAAAGTTGAGGGTTGAAAGCACTAAAGAAGCGAAGGAGGCGACACGTGATTCGTCGTCTAGGGACCGTTGGATGTATTTTTATTTCTACCAAAGCAAAGCAAAGCAAAGCATCATCACATGTATTTTTAACAGAAGAAGTTTCATCAGTTCAAAAACCTCCCCCCCCCCCTTCCCTTGGAAAACCCAAACCCAAACCCAAACCCTATCTTCATCTGCATCTGCATCTGCATCTTCATCTTCATCTTCATCTTCATCTTCATCTTCATCTTCATCTTCATCTTCATCTTCAGATTCAGATGATGTCTGGTGATGATTTCAGTCGAGGCGTGGAGGACGGGCTTCGGTTGTCGAAACGTATTTACTTCGGCAAAGACCGATCGGTGGCTCCCCCGAAGCTTCTGAGTCCGATGGTGAGATCATCGCTTTTTCCCCTGTCTCCCATGCTCTACGCGGTCATATTCAACCCAGGGATCGTGGATAACCCTGACGTCCCCAGCTATCAGCCTCACGTGCACGGCAGGTGCGACCCCCCGGCCTTGATCCCGCTTCAGATGAACGCCATTCAAATTCAGGTCCACTGCCATCTGGACACCGCCTTCGTCACAATGTCCGCTTCCTGGAGGCTCCACTGTGTTATGGCCAGCGCCACCTCTGACTGCCGTCTCGCTATTCCTATGGGCTTACAGGTACTTACATACATCCCTTTCACTTTTACCATCGTTATCAAACCTCTAAATTTCAAAGACTTGTATTGCTTGAATTTGTTTCTTGTCCTCCTCAATCCTCAATCCTCAATCCTCATTCCTCAATCCTCATTCCTCAATCCTCATTCCTCAATCCTCATGTAAAGTAATATCGCACCATTTGGCTAACAGGGTTCAATTCTAGGTGTACACGTGGAGCTTACCAGAAAATCCTACAAGACACAGCTTGTGCTCATGGATGAAAAGGGGGAGACGGATAACCTACCCAAGCCTGAAGATGGGGGCTTTCTCACACCTCACATCTTTACCTTGACAATACCACAGGTTCGACTCAAAACTTAAAAACTTGCTACTCTACTCTACTCTACTCTACGCTACTCACATCCTATCTTACCTTTTTCATATAACTGGAATATAGTTTCTCACTTCAATTACCTTTCTCTAGGTTGATGGTGGTTCAAATCTTTCAGTCAAAGTAAGATGGTCCCAGAAATTATTTTATAAAGATGGCGATTTCACTTTGGATGTTCCCTTCACCTTTCCAGAGTATGTCACTCCTGCAGGAAAGAAAATCTCCAAAAAGGAAAAGATTCAACTCACTGTCGATGTTGGCTTGGGTACAGAAGTTGTGTGTAAGACCGCAAGCCATCCATTGAAGGTGTCTTTTCTCTTCATTTAATTCCTCATTATTTATCTAAATTATTTCAAAACTCTGACTATACTTTGTTTTAGGAGCAAAAACGTGTAGTAGGGAAATTGGCTTTCTTGTATGAAGCAGAAGTTCTTACATGGTCAAGTTCTGATTTTGTGTTTGCATACTCTGTAAGCTTCTACCATGTTGTTTAAAAAACAGTATCAAATTGATTAGTGGAACATATTGTGCTTGAGCTTAGGACTTTCATCATCTTTCAGGTTCCTACAACCAATGCATTTGGTGGCGTCCTTTTGCAGTCTCCATCATCACTTGCTATCGACCAAAGGGAGATGTTTGCTTTGTATCTATTTCCAGGGCCTGATCTCAGCAAAAAGGTTTTGTTTTTTATCTGTTTGTTTCTCTTTTCTATGTTATTGAATGTGGTGAAGTTTTGTTGGAAGGCTAATGCTTGCTATTCTTATAGAAGGTTGGTAGGAAGGAAGTGCTTTTTGTTGTTGATATAAGTGGAAGCATGAAGGGTAGGACAATCGAGGCTACAAAAAATGCTGTTATTGCTGCACTATCAAAACTTAATCAAGAGGATTCATTTAGTATAATGGCATTCAATGACCAGACGTACTTATATTCATCAACTCTGGAGTTGGCAACTGAGGAAGCCCTTTCAAAAGCTACTGATTGGATTGGCATGAATTTCATTCCTGGTGGTGGTACAAACATGTCAATTGCTCTTGATCAGGTTAATTTTAAAAAATGTCTATTTTAGATAATGTATTAAGTTTCACATTGTACCATTGATTGCATTTCATCACTAAACTGCATTAATTGCACATATTATACTGCTAAATTTGACATTTAACTATGCAAAAGTTCATTAACTGCACATCCCAATAACTTTGTGCTTTTTGTCTAGTGAACACTTATTTTGGACAGAGGGAGAGATGTATAAGTACTTAGTAGTTTTCGTGATTCCTTCAGATGATTTATTGAGACTAACTTTAAACATCGGGATGGATTTTTATATGTTTGATCATCATTGCTATTCTTATAATGCATATATGCCATTTGTGTATTAGATATCCATGATATTTTGCTAGTGTATACTTGATCGGTCTTATTTTTCTGGTTTATGATTTATCAGGCTGTAGAGATGCTATCAGGTACCAAGCAATCAGTTCCAATGATTTTCTTTATAACTGACGGTGCAGTTGAAAATGAGAGACAAATTTGTGAAGTTATGATAAAGCAACTCAAAAATCAAGGATCAGACATGTGTCCACGCATTTACACGTTTGGTATAGGTAATGATTTTGTTACCAGCTTTTGTACTTTTTACTCTTGCACCTTATGCCATTACAGGCTACATTAGCTTTGCATGAGTCCAAACTCCAACCATGTGATTGGCTTTACAACAATATAATCTTTTTTACTGGGTGTGATAGATATTTTAACAACTTGGCATGGAACAGACATTGTCATTTAGAAAAAATGACTTATAGTACTTGTTGTACTGCTGCTTAAAGGAGATTTGCACCGATTTTGGTGGTTCAACTGCTTCTCTCTTCCCGTCTTTTTTGATGAAGAATTATTTTAGTTAGCCTTTTTTGTATTTCTTCTGTAGGATCATTCTGCAATCATTACTTCTTGCGAATGCTTGCAATGATTGGCAGGGGCTATTTCGAGGCTGCTTCTGATGCAGGTAACTCATATTTTTTTTCAACATAAGGGAGAGACTTTATCCAGAAAGCTAATTGTTTAAAGCAAAATGTGTGATACTACTAAGTTACTGATGTGTATATGTGTTTGACCAGATTTAATTGCAGCTCGAATGGAAGTTTTATTTTCTAGAGCTACTTCTACAGTCTTGCTGAACATTGCAGTTGATGGCTTAGATGATCTTGATGCTCTTCAGGTTTGTTAAAGACATTGTTCCTTCATGCTGAAGTAATTTGGATTACATGTTTTACCAGTCAAGCATTTTTCGTAGAAGTCTTAGTTTTATTCTTCAAGAGATCTAATTCTAGCCCATCTACTTAGGTTTATCCTTCAGTTATTCAAGATCTTTGTTCGGAAGGGCCTTTGGTCGTATTTGGGCATTACAGGGGTGGTTTTCCTGACTCCCTAAAAGTTAAAGGGGTTTTTGCAGATATGAGTAACTTCACTATTGATCTTAAGGTGCAGCGAGCGAAGGAAATACCTCTTGACAAGGTATGTCTTTTAACCAAACTTTTTTAATTTTCACTATATTTGTAATTAACTAATTACACTATTGTTCAGTTGTCCTCTTTTTGAAAAACAAGTTAGTTCTTTTTCTTTTTATAATCTTTTTTACTATCATGTTTTCTACTTCCATGGTATTTGCGAACTGTATATAGTTGTTCTCTTTGAGGGTAATCCTAGCTGCTTATTTAGATTGCAGGATTATCTTAATGAACTCTTAAGGTTTTTATAAGAAACAAGGAAAAATAAATTATAATGGCTGAGAGATAACATCAGCACAGGTGATGCACTTTGACTTTTTATACCAACTGAAAACCTACAGTAAAAAAGGAATTTGACTAGATGGCATGTTACTGAAATCATAAGAATTCTAGTTTATCTGAACTCAAGCAGAAGATCCATATACATTAAGAGGGACTTCATAAGACCACAAGAATGGTCCGTGCCATATACCCTCACATTGAAGCGAGAGCATGCAATATAGGGATCAATAGAGCCTGAAATTTTTGACTTGATAAAAAAGCAAACAAGAGAAATTAAATTACACATAACTAATTAGAGCTGATACTTTGTCCAATACTGCATAGGAACATAGGCTTCTACCAGGGATGCTCAATTTGGTTTTTGATGTCATCATATTAGTTTTAAGACACTACAAGTCTACAGCAGTACTGTGCATGAATGACAACCACTTGCCTGTTTATCACAGTTGTGTTGTTATGCTCCTACTTATTGATGTAAAATTGTTTTAAATCAATGCCGGCTCAAATAAATGGTTGGAATTGGGATAATTCTACAGCTTAATTGGATACAGAAACACCCCCCAAACAAGATGGTAGGGTGATGACTTCCAACAGAAGATAAAGATACACCACTACGGGGGAATCGTGTCTAGGATCACCACTCAACAAGGCACTGTTAAGCTAGCAAAGAAGAGTAGTTCAACTCAAATGGAGATAAACACTAAGTGGATTATTGCCTTGCTAATTCTCTGCCATTTTTCATTCCATCAATGTTTTTAAGAGAGAATTACAATCACGAAAGAGAAACTAACCCATGACTCCTGCTCCTAAACATGGCTAAACTAAAGGAGGAAGTTGCTTAAAATAAAGACAATAAAATTGAAAATAGCTGAAATTAAAATGACATTGACAAATCGTGGGAGCTTGCATAGAAAGCATGCATGTGTAAATTGGATTGGAATCATCTTACAAAAAGAAACCTGGATGTTGTAGGACTTGCTATTATTGCCCAATGCCCATGGGTTGCTATCACTTATAATGGTATTATTATGATAAGAATGCTCTATGTATGCCCTGTCGGTGGCAAGCTAGCAAAAGTAGAACTATAGTGCCTTTTAAGGGCTTTATTATTGCTTTGTTCTCTTTTCTAATCTAGGTGGGTAAGCCAGGTGTCTTTTTTTTGGTAATATTGTTTTCTAAGTAGATTCGTGCACGTCTTTAATTTTTTACTTTATTTTTCTTCTCAAACTCTCTTACTTTCTTTTTGGGGTCTGTTTGATTTCATTTCGGTTACTAGGTCCTGGTGAAGGAACAAATTGAACATTACACATCACAAGCATGGTTTTTACAAGATAAAAAGCTCGAGGAGAAGGTCAGTAAATTGAACTCTTATATTTTTCTTCCCTCATAATTAATAAGCGTTAGGTAGACATATTGCTTATATCATAGTGCAAGTTTGCATCTGACTTCCAAATGTCTTGCATCTTGGCTGGCTAAAATTTGGCTTGTAACCAAATCTTAATTTTTAGGACTGATGCGATACATTGGAGCTTTCATAGCTCTTTTCAATAATTTGCATTCTTTTGTGAGTGGGCAGGTAGCAAAAATAAGCATACAGAGTGGTGTTATTAGTGAGTATACACGTATGGTTTTGTTGGAGACAGTCCAAGTACAAGAAAAGCATGCATCAACATCATCAGGCACTAAAAAGGTTTAAATATGGACTATTGACAGTTTATTTTTCTGAGCATACTTAAATTTATTATGGGATGATTGATTGGCATAAGGATTTTGAATGTTATACATGCAGGGGAAAAAAGAAACTATTGAAATAAGAGAAAAAACTGAAATGATAAAGGTGTTGCAGCGGGTGGGTGTTGGGTTTGGTAACTTGATTGCAACTATAGAGAACACACCTCCGGGTTATGAACCAAAATTACCAGACCAAGCAGAGATGTTGGTGAGGGCAGCTGGCAACTGTTGTATTAATCTATGTGGCAGGTGTTGTTGCATGTGCTGCATTCAAGCCTGCTCACGGATCAACGATCAGTGTGCTATTTTGGTCACCCAGTTGATTGGTGGCCTAGCGTTTTTAGGCTGCTTTGCATGTTGTGAAGCGTGTTGTGGTGGACAAGGATGACACTAGAGTGGTCTATAGCATATGTAAAGATATTACATCTACCTGTAAACAAAAAATTGTGATAAGGTAGACTTGACCTCATAAACGTATATGAGTTGTGAGTTTGTTTTTAGAATTTTATTCTTAAATCTATATGGAGGAAATCCAATTTCCATGAGTTGTTATAAGGCACTAGTAGCTATTCTGTTTTTCTTGTTTTTTCTTGTTTTTTCTTGTGTCACCTCAACTTTTCTCATTCTCACTCATTATTTCTAATATATTTTCGTTTTACATGATATCATCTCAATTTTCATATGTTTTCTTATTTTTTAAATAATTGTGTTGTGTACTAGTGAATTAACTTCACCGGGTAGTAGCTCCATGGAACCAAGACGCTACTTAAACCTTGTTAAGTATTTTACGTATCGAATTAATGTCATCTTCATGAAATGCAGCTTGTGTAAATCGATTGCAGAGCGCTACTTATCAAATAAGTCGGTCAATACGAAATAGCTAGTAGAATTCGTTTAAAGTTTGTAATATGGGCTTGTGTGCTTGTTAATTAGTTATAACTACAATGGATTATAATTGTTCTGTAGCATTTAATAAAAAGATCACACGGAGCAAATGACTAGCCAAGAAGAATTAAAATAAACATGACAGAAACTCCTCTAGAAATGCACCATCCCCATCCCATCTTCTTTACAAGCAAGGCCAAGTTTATTTTTTTGTTTACAGATACTCTAAAGAAGAGGATTATTCCGTAAACTTGTACTCAAAGGCAACGTCAAACAACCATAGCTTATCCTACTCTTTAGTTCCAGTTACTGGTTCCTTGATTATACTATACTATGTCAATGGATATTGTACTAGAGATTTGACAAGCATTAATCATGATTTGCACGTACAAACTGCACGGATCTCGGAATATTTTGATTGGTTTAGAAGATGAAGATACAAGGAGGGATTTAAAAACTTTGTTACTTGCCAAACTACCACAAACATCAACATAAACATTACACATCAATCGATCACCAATGAATAACTCAACTACCACACAAAGATATAAAAGACACACTATTTCTTTAGTTCGCAGAAAACATAAACGATCAAACAAAGCATGATTACACTTGCAACAAAACATTTCTGTAATTTCATGCTTTAAAAGAAGAACAAAATACTTGCAAGCCTAGAGTTTTATTTTTATGCCACCACCAAAGCAACTTCAACCCTAACAACCTTTCTTTGTAAATCCCTGCAATGAACCCCCCAAACCTGCCCCCACAGCTTCTGCAAAATATTTCACCTGAAAAGATTACCCCATAATAGATTATTAGAATTCCACGTGTGATGTGTATATATATAATCTGATCATGCTATCATTAACTACACAACCTCTTGAAAGGTCTTCTTCAAATCAAAGGCGTCTCTCACTCGCTCATTTAAAAATATCCATGTATCATCAAAATCTGCAAAACAACACCACTATCATCAATCACAGCCTGAAGTACGACTCAAACCCACTGTTGTTGGCTGTGTAGGTTAACATAAAAACAGAGACAGAGGAAGGAAAAACCTGTGGAGTTATCAGTTAGCATGTAGATTTCAGCTGTTGAGTATACCCCACCAACAGCAGTGCGTTTTAGGTACCAATCCACACCACTTCCTTCATCATTTGAGGCATGACAGAATTCATCCACCAGCATTGCTCGTTGTTTAAAGCTTGTTGATATATTTGACGGTTGCGCCTATCATATAAGCTCATACTTTCAATTACTTACTGTGTTAGTGGCAGGTTATCTAAACAACAGCATTAAAACTGAATAACTTGCCTGAATGCTAAGTGCTTGAGGCCACTTTGATATGTAAGGAGCTTGCATTAGTAGGCGAACCTTAATAAGCTTCGCTATACGCTCACTTGGTACTAAATCTTGTAATTGTAACTCGCCAGAGTCGATTATATCAATAAGTTTTTGCAAACACTCGTCCATAAAATACTGTAACAAGGGAAATGGAATGGAATGGAATCAAGTAAACAGTTGGAGACAAATAAAAAAAAAAGAGCAACGGCTGAGAGATGATGTGAGATGGTGGTAGTATACAAAAGTAATTACCTTGAAAACATTAGGTAGAGTGTAGACATACATGTGATGATAATTGATAAAGGGAGGTGAAAGAAGATAGAAATACCTCTACTAGTGCAGCTTCTTTTCGTGGAATAGCTCCAACAATGGAAGGGGAAACAGCAACATCCCTAGCACCTGCAATCATGGCTGCTTCACTCCATCCCAACCTAATCTGCAAAAAGAAACACCCTAACTAATTGAGTATAGATAGCAGCAGTTTCTGAGACATAATTCCTTATAACAGCAGTTTATTTGACAAAAAGTGAATCAATCTTCCCTAGAACAATAAAGGATCCCTACGTTGCTAATAATAATATTAATAGTGATAATAATAATGCCCCCATTGAAATGCAAGGCAAGAGGAGGTGATGAATTAATCGTGAACATTTAACCTAGCCAGGGATTGGGGAAAAACATTACTATATACATGGATGAAGCAAACGAGTAGAGTAAGAAGATATTGTTAAGCTACCACATGGTGGAGAGAGGCGGCTAGGACTCGAGATTGTTCTTGTTGGTAATTAGCCCTAGCGGCGCTTCTTCTTCTTGTTCCTGTTCCTGTATGAGAGGTACGGTGATGCGTATCTCCTCGGGGGGATGAGGATGAAGAAGAAGAAGAAGAAGAAGATGATGATGATGATGATGATGATGATGATGATGATGATGATGTGTTGATATCAATGGGGTTTGGATTGGGGAGAGGTGGTTGAGGAGGCGTTGTGGATGACAGAAAACGCAAACGGGGCGTTGGAATATCAGCACTCAACAATGAACGCTGAAGCAATCGTTTCGCTACCCATCGATGCATTGCAATTGCAGGGAATGGTGATGATGGATTTTGGGGGTATTCTTGCTTGCAACACTGAATCTGATTGATATATGTATGTATGTATGTATGTATGTTTACAAGTTACAACTAATTAATTACACACATCATCCTTCTACTTTATCCGGATTACGATTTTCCTCATTCACCGTCACATATTCTAAATTTGATACGTAACTTCCCTCACTTGTAACATAGACTCTCCATATGTAACGTAGGCTGGGATGACAATCAAAGTCTAACGCGATACAAGTTCCCGAAACCCAAAATATTTGGAAAGGGCATGGAATTGGATATGAGATTGGGTATGAACTTGTAAATGAGTCCTAAATCAAATGATTTAAAATGAAACATCTTATGATTTTTCAAAATGAAAGTTATGGGTTGTAGTCTTACCAGGTACAATATGGTTCAAGTGGGTTAAAATTTTACTATAGTGAGTCTTTGGGTGGTGGGTTTCCCTTGAAATGGTGGGCGAGCCGGGTCACCAACAATGTCTGTGTTCGCGGGCGTGAGTGGCCTTTCGCCAATAGGTTTACCCAGATGACCGGGCTTAATAATTATTCGTTGGTCGTACAAAAAAAAGTTTGGTTATGAACTTTATTTTTTATTTTTTTTACGAGTATGATATTGCATTGTATACCTGATTACCTTATTAAGAATATTCCTTTACCCGATTATATACCCAAAGTTATTTTATTTTTAAATTTATTTTACTTATTATTTATATTATATATAATTATATCTTCTTCTTTTTTCCTTTAAACTATTACTTTAAATTGCAATTTTCATACATGTGTTTTAGGGGTGTTAACAGGATCAGCCTCATCTTAACAGTTTGCATACATGAGTTTTCAAATGCTAACAGTTTACATACATCCGTCAAATTTTCTTTAAATGTTCGTTAAATTCCGCCCACGTGCTCCTCACATGAGGGGCAAAACAGTCAATTGACATAATTTATTAATCTTTTCAACCAAAAAAACCCCCCAACAACATCGATCCAACCCCTTGCCCCTTCTTCCATCGCCCGCTGTCACACCTTGACCGACGGCGGAATCATCGGGGTAGACGAATGTGAAACGATTGTTCATAGCACATGAAACTAATAAGTTGAAATAATATTAAATACTATTATTCATTGAACAATACTAATCAATTAAGTCATTACAATACACAAAAATATAAACAACATAAGATGTTTAATTTATCTAAGTCCAAGTCCTATATGAGCAAGAAAAGTTCCTCAAGTAACAAACCTGAAACATGTTAAAATAAAGGGTCAACCTTGAAAGTTGATGAGATTTATAGTTTTCAATACATAAGTATATAAAAGATGACAATTCATGTCATAAGTTAGAGAACAAAGTAACTAGGGATGTAAGACATATGCATAATCAAACCTTGACAGTTTACAAGTCTCAACGTTTACAAGTTTATACGATTAGCTAAGTGTACTTGGATTAACCAAGCAGGCTTGTCAGGCCCATAGATCTATGACGTCGTCAGGCTAGCAATAGTTAATAATTGTACATATAATCGTCAATACATAGAATTACTAAGATCAACTAACCACAAGATACAAGTGAATTGTCATAAGTTTACAAGAATCAAACGTTTTACAAGTGCAATGATTATAATATAACATGTTTGTAAGGCCCCGTTCCCGGAGACCTCACAATTGGTCATTCACCGTTAGGATTACATAAAACATTATAAGCTTACAAATTTAAGCAGCGGAATTAATTTTAACAAAAGCCATTTATCTCATTA
>BJCM01087501.1:0-12675 GCA_018326385.1 Flaveria bidentis
TATGTATACATGGACTTGATGACCGTTAAAAGAATTAGGGCTTGCATAACAAGCTAGACATGAAACGATAAGACATGGTTGTTTGAGGTGCATGATAAGTAATCTAATTATGTCATTTATTTCCAAACATAGATAAAAGAACAAATTACACGATACGTCCTATTTAAAGACATAATAAATATCACATTCAGAGAATCATGGATTGTTTTGTGAATCGTAGTTCTTGGACGGAAGATTTGATGAAGATTTAAACGAAGATGACTAGTGTCAAGGTTTAGGAAAGCCCGAAACATGTTTGTGGACCGAAGACGATGAAGATTGAATACGAAGATAACTATGGCTAAGGTTTAGGAAAACCTAAAACATATTTGTATCAAAGTTTTGTGAATCACGGTTCGTTGGGTTGTAAAAGAACCGAACGAACACAAACAAAATCATGTTCTTGTGTGTTAATTAAGGAAATGAACATACTCATTAACTATTCACGTATTGTTTAAGATATTAAGCTCAAACCCAAACTTGTCTAGACATAAATTTAATCGTATTGTTTAAGATATTAAACTCAAACCCAAACTTGTTTAACTCCATGTTATTTCATGTCGTTTTAACATATTAGCATTATAAATTACCAGCCCTAGAGAGGACCTTGTATCAAATTATATCAAACGTAAAACAATAAGCATGTTTGTTATAAAAAAACAAATATTTGACTCGCCCTAGAGAGTACATTATATCAAAAGTATACCATAACATAAAACAATAATCATATCACAAAGTTATATTTAAAGTTTTATTAAATATTATTATATAAAAAGATATAAAAAGCAAATGTTTGACCCAACTTAGTTGTAAGTAAAATCTATAATTAAGAGTAGAATTACATGCCTCAATGGTATAAAAATATTATAAAATATTACATATCAAATTATAAAAAAAAACATATATTAGGCCCAATTTGCCTTTTAGTAAAATTTATACCGAAATACATATAAAAACAAGTACATCATGCTGTTATATAACTATATTCAGAATTTTATAAGACTTCATAATTAAAAAGCTCTATGACAAAGTTTAATTAATTAACTATAATATTAAAACATTAAAAAAATCAATAAAGAGCCATGGATGGCCACATGCTGACTCGAACAACAGTGTTGCAAAAATCGGCTCCTAGAGCCGATTAGTCGCAAATCGGGAGTATACCTTGGCGATTTCACTTAATCGGAGGTATTAGTCAGTAATCGGTCAAATTCGGTCAAAATCGGACCTAGGCGGTCTTAATCAGCCAAAAATCAGAATCTCCGGCGAATTTCCGGTAGGGTTCCGGCGAGTTCCGGCGGATTTCCGGCGACTTTCAAAAATTCCGACCAAAACTTGACAAATCCGGGAAAAACATAGAAAATCCGGCCAAATATGTATATTTATATGTAAATCTAAACTTTTTTATTAAAATTACATACGATAATATGTGTATTTATATATAAAACTAAAAATTATATATAAAAATTATAATCCGATTAATTCCGACTAATCCCAATTAATCTTTAGTCCCTACCTCGCCGCCCGACTAGCGTCTAGCGATTTTTACAACATTGTCAAACAGTCGAACTTGCAGCCAAATATTTAGATGGGTAAGGGCTCTACCTATAAAGTAAGTCCCTAATGTTTTATTGGCACCAACCGTCTAATCAAACTTAAACCGAAAAAACATGAACAAGTTCTTGTTTGGTTTGTTTCAGCCCTGCATTGCGGCTAATGGTGAAATAAAAGCATCATTTGTTTTTGCTAAGGTCCAATTTTTAATGAGTTTTGACGTCCAAAAAACACAAAGCTTATTATAGATATTTCAGAATAAACAATTACAACAAGTTTGCAAGCATGAGAGCATATTCACTCGGCCAAAACTTAACACAGATAAGCAATAATATATATAATAAAAGAAAAGAAGCTACCTTCCCTCCATAACAGTGATGGTCATATTGTTTACAGAATCACGTTTCGGTTTGCTTTCTCCTGGAGTCGAATTCAACTCGACTCTGCCATTAAAGAACGTTGGTCTTTTTGGAGCGGGTAACGATATGGTAACGTTGAGAAGCATTAAGATCATATCTGAAGTTGTTGGTCTATCCATTGCACTTTCTTGTACACACAGAAGTGCCACATGAACAGTCCTCAAGAACTGTTGTGCAACACAAGTGCTTCCCAGTGTTGGATCCTCCAACTCCATTGCATTCCCTTGTTGCCATAGCTCCCATGCCTGAATCATGAAAATATATAACTGAACAAGTTTTACAAAACTAAATGACCTGTTGTGAAATTTTAGTAATTTAACAAGTTTTATAATACTAGATGACTTGAATTACATGTTTGGTTGGGCTTAGTCTTCATCTAAGATACTGATTAGTATGTGAAGGTATCAAAAAGTGAGTGCAGTAACACGCTAACACTTACATATCCGATAAGATTGTATGTGCGATCAAGATGAACGAAGCTGCTATTTCTTCTGCCACCGATGATTTCCAGGATTAGGACTCCAAAGCTGAAGATATCAGACTTCACAGAGAAGGTCCCCTCCATTGCATACTCAGGAGACATATAGCCACTATGCATAACGGATCGATATAAATATGTTTCAAGAAATATATTACAATCAAATCGACAGGCAAAAAAGTCATATAAAAGAACATTTGATGTTGTAAATGAAAAGAGTTAACTTACTATGTTCCTACAACCCTGTTAGTCATCGCTTCAGTCTCATTTTCTTTGAATATTCTTGCCATACCAAAATCTGAAATCTTGGGATTCATATTCTCATCTAATAGAATGTTATTAGCTTTCAGATCTCTGTGAATAACTCGCATTCTTGAGTACTTATGCAGGTATAGCAACCCCTGAGCAATTCCTTCAATGATGTTAAACCGTCTAGGCCAATCAAGCTCAGCTTTACGGCTTCCATCTAAAGAAAAGGGACTATTATTATATATATCAACAAAAAGAGTGTTATACGCGGTTATGTTACAAACAGGCATACCAAAGAGGAAGAAGTCTAAGCTTTTATTAGGCATATACTCGTAAATTAGCATCTTTTCTTCCTCGTGAATGCAACAACCAAGAACCCGAACAAGATTTGTATGTTGGAGTTTGGCTATGAGTATTAGTTCATTCTTGAATTCCACAAGCCCTTGCCCTGATGTTCTTGAAAGCCTTTTGATTGCAATTTCTCGTCCATCGCCTAGTTTTCCCTGTTATTGTAATTTCATATTATCCCGTTAGATTAAAAGAACTGAATAAATACGATTCTATGAAATCGGGTTGCCAAGAAAGTAACACCACCTTGTAAACAGGTCCAAAACCACCTTGTCCGAGCTTGTTTTCAACTGAGAAATCATCAGTGGCAGCCATGATAGAAGCAAAGCTAAATAACAACAAATCCTTTCCATGCCTGGTTTTGCTTTCAAGTAGATGCACATCCTTGAAGCTTTCTGAAGCAGTTAGTTCAATGAAATATTCATCTCTTTTCCGTCGCTCACTTTCTACAATCAGTATCAATGACTCGGTAAAAGAAGCAACTATGACTCGCACACAAAAGGTAGATTTAATGTCACTTATAGTTCCATACCTTCTCGTGTTTGTTTTCTCTTCTTCATACACCACAAAAGAGCGAAACAGAAAAAAATAAAAGGGATGGAAACACCAATAGGTATCCATATTGATATCCATTTCATATTTCTTCTGGATTTCTTTCCTACATAATGACTTGTTTAGATGCTAAATCCTAAAATAATAATGTTGATCATTGAATCCAATGTTCTTACCTGTACTTGAATTAACCAGATTAAGGGAACTGATCACATACTTTGATCTAGAATTTGGCCAATAAGGTCATTGCGGGTATACCAAAAAACTATTGCTTCCACTCCAAAAATCACAGCCAGTTCCATTGAAGGTATTATGGCTATTAAACCCCACACAACTGCAATCATTCCAGCATTCAGCAAAACAATCACTAATGCTTAGGCTTGAGTTGCTATCAGTAGCAGTTGCCGTGTCAACATCAAACTCTCCATTCTGCTCATTAAAATTATCAGTGTCTCTCCTGCATTGGGGCAAACTGAACTCTACACAACCGTCAGTTGAATCGTACCCGTAACAAAATTCAGGGGTCCAAAAAACAGAATCATCATCGTCCGTAAGTCGCCCTTTTGGTGTCAAAATCCACATGGGCAACTCCAGATAACTACTCTCATACCTCAAGTAGCATCCTTCTGTGTTGTAAACAAAAGTAAGATTATAGTAAGGTTTCCTACCTGGATGATTTAATGCAAACAAATCTTGATATCTACGCGTCCAGTACGGTTGGCCTCGTCGTCGGATTACCAACCCCGGAACTCCTTTATAATTTAGTTCCATGCTCAAAGTAAAAGCTCCTGAACGAGGGGATTCTTTACTCAACCAAGAAGTCAGGGTCCTGTTCTGCCCTGTTGTCATATTAAACCCAAGCTTCATACCCGGTAAAAGCACATTCGTTGGGTGATCAAAACTCTGCCACAGAACCCTGTTGTCAATGTCATTGATCAGTCGGAAATTACCCGTGTCTTCAAGTGTTGCAGTCACGTTTGGATTCGGACCAGCATCAACATCAGTAATATTCATCAGAGTCGTCCCTCCACTAATGATGATCAAGTTTCTAGTGTTGGGATCGATGGAAAGGGCAATGATGCTTCCTGAGGCAGATATGATTGGCTTGTTAGGATTGGCTACCCATACCTTTCGGGCTTCATCATCATTGGTGTACCAAATTCCCAAGTAACTAACATCATCATCGAAGTACCCTAATGAGAATTTCCCGCGGATGGAGACAAGCCGGTCATAGGAGTTAAGTTGGCTGCCAACTTTGATCGTAGAAAATATGTCAGCACGGGAACAAAATCTGATGGTGTAATTGGCACCTTCACAGGTATAGGGAGTAGTTAGGAATCCAGTAGTATATAAGGAAAAACCATAAGATTTTGGGCATGCTGATCTAAACAACTGACTGTATGGGGTCGGTTTGCACGGCTCTGATGTTGGAAGCGAGCTGTTGCAACAATACTCCTGTGTGCCAAAGGCCTGGCATGCACTCTTGCACCCTCCACCACTCTCCAATTGCAGCTCCATCGGCCACCGTTGATTCAAATCATCAGTGCAACCTGTATTCGCGCAATCAAACGCATTTAAACGTAACCCACCACTAGGCGCCACCATCATCTGTATATTATAGCCATTGATGAGACTAACATCATAATAAGCATCGTAACTCAAGTCAAACCGCTCAAGTGTCATAGGTAGGGTTGCTGATCTTCTGTTGCACTCTATCCCACCAGAGCCACAATCACCTGTTTTACATGACCCATGACCTGACCCATTGAAGGTGCAACCGGTCCTCCCCCAGATTTGACCTGCCAGCCTTCTGGAGCATCCAAGGCAAGCTGATTACCCTCTGCAAGCTCGAATCCGGTGATATTAAGAACAGGGCTGCCAGATATTCCAGGCCAAACAGTGAAGCCACAGTCATTGATAACAGAAATAGTAGCCCCAAAAGGTCCTGCAAATGCATTCACAACATAGATCTTAGTGTGTGTTTGTGATGCAGATTACAAATGACAATGTTTTACCATCAGAAAAGATTAGAACGATAAAGAAAAGAAAGCTCAGAATACACGTTTGTTTATGTTTCATTAAAATGTTGGTGGTTACAGATTTTCTATTTCAGAAGTATAGTATCTTTGATCACTAATACTACAACCAAACATTTTGTAATATATCCAAGTCTTTAAAAGGTTTTGAAATAATCATATCACAACATAGAAATGGTTTACTCTATGCACACTTTTATCAAGTCAACCACTATCGTCCTCTTGCATTATTTTTATAATTTATATTTTCATTATTTTATTTGCTACATAGCAATTATTTCGTTAGAAAAAGTCCCTTTCAGAAAATGGAAGTCAAGGTCTTGTGATGGTTATTTTTTAGATATATATCCCCTTAGCACTCTTTATCCATTATTTAGCAAATTTTACACTCAAATTTTCAAAACAAATAAACTTTTAGTGATACTGTACTTTTTTAGTAATCCCATAATTTTAAAGTTTTGATATGCAAACTTCAAAAGGGGACAAGTTCAAACATCTCTTTACGAACCCACTTTAGCAACAAAATAGTAATCACCAACCACGACACAACCACCCCAAACTGGGACAGAAAAAGTTAAAATTTTATAATCAACAGTTATCAGTAATCTATGTTATCACATGGATTACTTATATGCGTCTATTAGGAGGATAACATTTCTTGCGGGGAAATTTCAAGCTTGTAGACAGCTAGACAATATACCATGTGTCTTTACAGCCCAAGAATCTTTTGACAGTTTGTACCAACTTTCTAAAGAAGCGCAATGCATCATACAACTCAAAAACTACATTGTAACACAAATAACGTCCCATGCCAAAAACAACAGGACTGTCATGTAACCTCCAAAATATTTTATATCATGATAAGAGCTTTAACATATCGTCATAAATATCACAAAACTGCCAAATTAAATTCATAACTTCCTTGTTTGTTAGGTTAGAAAGAAGAAGAAAGAAAAGTAGAAAACCACACAAATTATCAAAACATTTTCCTTAACACCTCAAGTAGTCATTGTTCTAATGTCTTTTGCAAAGTGTCCTACTCAATGTATGATAACTGTCAACTGATGTTAACATATAACTCCATCATTCTATTGTTGCGCAATTAGGCAAGTATACTATCGACAAAACACAATGGGAATACCTGAAAATGATGACTACTTTTAAACCTGAATCCATGTTTCCATAGATGTATCCACATGTTGAAGTGGCTATTCTTTCTTTTCTGGCCTCAAAATAGACAAAATTTGCTGTTAGGAATAACAACAATACTTAGAAATCAAACATTATATCTTCCCAAAAAAATTTTAGAAACTAAAATATTCAGACCAACCAAGAAGGGCATATACTGCAAGATGAAAACATTCCAGAATCCATACTATCCATAGATAAGAAGTGAATTAGCTATAACTGCATGTAAAACACCAAACAAGAATCCTATATGACACATGAGCTGATATGTCATATGGATTTTTCCACAGAAAGTTACTTAGTTGATTTTCACATAAAGTGTGTTCATAAATCGTTTACTGAACCATTTAAACAAAACCAACTTGCCGGTTCAGCGGCTTTGGCACTTTAACTGTTCGGCCGATGGTTTGGAACTTAGAACAGGTCGTTTAACCTTTATTACTATATTCAACATCTTATTATTGAATATGTGCCGCTATATATGTATTATATCAACCTAACAATCTTTTATCGTCTTAAAAACTTACTACACATCAAAGCTTTTGAAAAGACCCTCATTCAAACCTCCAAACTAACAATCTTTCTAGTCCATTTAAGTTTAACTACTTAAGTCTGATAGATTAACACTGCAGCAACAATTGAACAGAACACACCAAACTATAAAAAACAAATCAAACTAGAGAATAGACCAGTAAGCAGATAGAAAATCTTAACCTTACGGAAAGAGGAATCACAGACACACGCAGCAATGGCCATATGAACATTAATGTCAATCGAACTCTACTGGTGAATCTACGATCGTTCTCAGATCCCTTATTCGTGTGTTACCCTAATTTATGTGTTGAGTTTCTCCTGTGATCCCTAATTATGCGTTTGAGACTTTGAGTTCCCCTGCGATTACGTTAAATGATCTTTGTTAATGCAAGTGTTGTACGTTTGTGAGGAACGGGAGGCGGGAAAACGCAGTGTGAGTCAGATGTGTTAACAAGAGGCTGTGGGTTTACGCGTCACTCCGAGCTAATTCCTCCGGCTCAAGCCGGAGGTATAAGAGGGTTGGGGGTCGGTCCTAGACAAACGAGCTCGGTTAAAATAACACATAAGTCATATATTTGTTGTTTGAAAAGAAGAAAAAAAAAAGAAATAAAAAATGTAAACGGGTTGTGTTTTGGCGTAACTCGAAGAGTTCCGGCTTGACCCGCTAACCCAATCTTCATTTGGTTTTATTTATATATAATTATTAAAAAAAATAAAATTTAATAATTATGGTCAACTGGGTCATGTTCATGTCAACAAGTGAATTTTTATGTCGTTTTTAGTTTGACATGTCATGCATGATTTTTGGGTTCTAGATGTATTCGGGTTCGTGTAGGATTGGACCCGCCAACCAACAAACACGACCCATTTAGGTGGCGGGTGATTAGAGCCATGGTACCGCTCCATCTCCCGCTTTATCGTAAAATATTGAAACAATATTAAGACTTAAATAGCTTATTATAGATGAGAGTAATTTTAACTAATTTTAATAAAACAACGATAAAAGTTGATTACTATTAGTTGATAGTTTTTCTCATACAATACATATCGAGCTGCTTCTAATCTATTTGACATGTTTTTTTTGCTAAGATCGTCTTTTATTTCGGTTTCTTATATAATTAAAATACTTTTTACATCTTTTTTATATTTTATTTTAGGTGAAGCCTAAATCCTTGAAATAAGAGCATTCACAATATATTCTCTATATTTCTATGAGTATGTTTTTTATATTATATGGTATGGTTATAAGCAGTTGTGAGTGAATGATATGATAAATTTATTGTTCAATTTGTATTTTAGGAAATTACTATTCAAAACAATATAATGATTTTAATATATTTTAAGTAGTTGAGAGTGAATGAGTGAGAAAAATTAATGATAAAATTAAAAATGAGAGAGAAAAAATAGTATTTTTTTAGTGTAATTATGTGGATAAAAATAAAGAATGACTTGTGAATGCTCTAAGAAAACTACTCTCGGAGTTCAACTGAGTCGTTTTGGGAGTGAGTATGAGCAACTTGTTCAAAATGCATCACTCAAGGTAAAACCCCAAGGTCTCGTTTAGTTAACATAATTATTAGTATTTGGAATTTGAATTTGAATTTTTTATTATCTAAAATTACGTTTGGTTGGTCGACGGGTGGAACTGAAACTGAAAAGTTTTCTTACATTTATTGGAATTCACGTCCATTTAACTTACCAATTGAATGTTTAACAATCTAATGAAATATACAAAATTTTCAAACTTTACTTAAAACCGACAACCCAAACACGTTATCAATTTTAACAATATTGTCGTATCAATTTATTTGCAAAACACTATGCTAACCAAACGGCCCCAATTTATTACCTGTAATATAATTCATGCTAAGCGTTTAATGATATATTTGTATATGATCAATATTGAGTGTTTGGTAAGTAGACAAATCTATAATCTATAAATCTATAAATATTAATAAAAAAATTTCTTTTGTCACTTGTCATATTCTTAAATTATTTTTTGACACTTGTCTTTTTAAACATCCTTACTTTATTTCCCTCCAAAATGACATTATAATAATTTAAACACTTAAACGAATTCGCTCTCTTCATAAAAACTAATTTGGTCAATTAATATATTTTTCTCTTTCATCTATATTTTTCTAAAACCAAATTATGTTTTTAAAAATAAATTTTACTAATAAAATTAAAATTCATATATATTTTTTTAAAACATTAAATCTTTTGAAACAAAATATTTTAAATCAATCATTTTTTAAAATAATTATAAAAAATATGGAATTTTTTAAAAGTAGTTTTATTAAAACAACCAGAATAATTAGAAACTTGAGTTTTTAATAAACAATATTTTTATAAACAATAAATTTTTATAATAAAATCTTAAACAAATATTTAAAAATTAAATTATTTAGATAAAATATTTAAAAACAGTATAATTGTTTTATCTCTTGGACAAGTACGTATATATAATTTTATACATATCTTACATTAAAATATCGTACTGTAACTTTTCGTGTTTATTACTAACTATAATCCGTTTAATAAATGAGTTTTTAGACTATTTATTTATCTATATATCTATCTGTCTATAACATATCTATTGTTTATTTAATTGAAATAACTATTCATATGCAATTATAATCATATTTTATCTTCAAAATGGTTTTATATACGGGATATTAACCTAGTACATATATAAGCCAAAAAAGAAAATAGTCGGTCCGTCAGAGTGAAAAAAAATGTGTTTTTAATGTATATAACCTTGTAAATTGTTCCTCAAGGAAAAATATATATTATTGTTGTAAATATAGTTGGTTAATCACATCAAGACATATTATTCGCAAAATGGTTGGACAATATTTGTCTCAATCAACCCAAACCAACTAAGCACGAGCCAATGTGTTTTTAATTATTGTGACCCGAACTTGATACCCATTACTCTCTTTCAAAAAAATTACAGAAACAACAACTAACAGAAACTTATGCGTAAAAGAATATAGTGTGAATGAACAACAAGTCGGTAGAATTTGTGCAAAATCTAATACAAAGTTATGGCTTTCCCATGTTTTCTAGTAGCTTAACCTAACATAACCTGCAAACAAAAAATATCCTTAGTCAGGATTTCAATAGACATTGATATCGTTGTCTGTGTCTTATATAAGCATATTAACTATAAGATTAATTATGACTTAACATTGCTCTTGATCGGTTCATCTTTTAAGACCCAAAGAACATGGATGGCCGTAGGGCTGTACAAAAAGTGCGTGGCTTGAAGTTTGCTCGAGAAATCGAGAAAAGCTCGAAAAATGCTCATATCTAAATGAGCCAACTCAGCTCGGCTCGAATTCTAAACGAGCCGAACTCAATCCAGGGTTAGCTCAGGTCGAGTTTGGCTCGTGGCTCGGTTTGTTGGCTCGGCTCGTGGCTTGGTTCGTTGGCTCGGCTCACAGGAGCAGAGCTTAAACATTTACGTAGGGGGGGCGGTTTCAAAATTAACTTTTTTAGGGGGGGCGAACTCGAGTTTTATATAAAAATTTCTACTACTGGGCCAAAATTTACACTACCGGGCCAAAAATTTACATTACCGGGCCAAAAATTTACACTACCGGGTCAAAATTTTACACAACCGGGCCAAAAATTTACACAACCGGGCCAAAAATTTACACAACCGGATAGTATATTGTTTATATTCAAAATAATGATTTTTGTTCTCCTAAGTGCGAAGTACCCAACAAAAGGTAAAAGTCTTAATAGATATTTTTTGTGTTTTCATATAAATACTGTGAAAAAATAAAAATAAAAATTTAAATCGAGTTGGCTCGAACTTTTCATGAGCCGAATTCGAGCTGGTGTTTTGAGCTCGTTAAAATTTTCGAGCCGGCTCGACTCGGCTCAATAAGCTTCAAGCTCGAACTCGAACCCATCTTCATCTGCTCGACTCGGCTCGTTTAAAACCCTAGATGGCCGGTATACTGTATTGTGAAATCATGTCATGTCTTTGTATTCCTAAAATGGATGTCGTGGTATAATTGTTTCAACATTTAATGAGCTACTATGATTGTGGTTTGCTAGTTGTTGCCACTTGCTTATTTTTTTTACACGATGAAGCTATAATATTTATACTTCTAAATTACATAAATTAATATCATGACTAGATTTGAACCTAAGACCCTGATTCTAAGAGACAATGTCTCTATCAAATAAGCTAGCATCGTATAACTACTGCATTTTACTTCATCTATATTTATGATAATAAACCATTAAAATAAGTTGTACCGTTGAAAACAAAACAAATTAATAGTTTTGGATTTTCTATGTAACGCCTTAAAAGTTTTTTAATTTAACACGATGAATTTTTTTATATATTATATAGAATTTGTTATCATCTTTGGTTGGTATTAGCTACGAGAGTCTAAGAATACAAGTAAATAAATATATTTATAAGATTATTTAATAAATATGGAAATAAAAAAATGAGGTTATCCTTGTCTCATGTGTGAAAAAAGGTTAGGCTGAATTCATAAGCTAATCCTAGTTAATACAAAAATCTATATTTATAGTTAACCTACGTCATTTTATAAAAAGTGTGACATTAATACAAAAATCTTTATTTATAAAAAGTGTGACATTACTATCACTCTTTTAAGTCATTTTAAAGTCACCCTACGTCATTAGTTCACCTATTTAATGTCTTGATTTCATGTTTTGTACCAATATTAATAAATAATGGTCTTTGGATGTGCTAAAAATTATTTTCACCTGTCCGGGTTATCAAAATTCCAATAATAGCATGTATTTTAGGATCAAGAAATATAATGAATGATAATCACATGAACAATGCTAAACTTTATAACTTCAAAATTCAACAAATCTTGTTATTATGAGTGGGAATACGTTTGTATGCTTGTTTGATGATTTTTTGTCAACGGTGACTTTTATCTTTCTTGATGTATTGAATATATATTATTCTGCATTTACTAATGTTTGTTTATCTGTTAAGATTTTCTATAATTTTACGTCGTTCAGTCATAAAAATTATAATCTGTATATATAATATTTATAAGCTTTAGTAACTATAAAAAAAATCATACATATATACGGACACCAATGTGAGAGCAAACTTTATTAACTAGGGATGTAAACGAGCCGAGCCGAGCTCGAGCTCGTTTAGGCTCGAGCTCGGCTCGTTTGAAGTTTTATTTCTAAAGCTCGAGCTCGGCTTGTCAAAAAATTATCAGGCTCGAGCTCGGCTCGGGCTCGGCTCGTTTATTGTTAAATT
>BJCM01087506.1:0-10228 GCA_018326385.1 Flaveria bidentis
ATGCATGCCAATTGAACTAGTGATTGAAATGTTATTCTAGTTGGAATAAATACAAGTTTTGGAGTTAATGCGGATTCAGAATAAAGAATTACAGCTACAAAACATAGACTAAGTATTTGTTTTATGCATTAGTATGTGTGGATGACTTAGACAAACACAGATGAGCATTTGTACATCCACATATGACTATTGTGGATGATTTAAAACAAATACTTAAGTCTTACCAGAAGAAATGTGGCCAAGGTTTACATATCAACTTTAACAAATATGTATGTTCTAAAACGAATTCGGTTGAAGAAGAAAACAAATGCTTATACAACTATGTGTACATTTGTACTTGGTTTATCCTAGATAGTTTGTCAATGTAGTTAAGTATATTATACAGGTCACTATATAAGACCTATAAGTAGATAATTTTGTTGCAAAAAAGAACCCTACATAACCATTACACTAGAAAAAAAATCTTATTTTCCTATTATTTTGATCATCAGTCAATCATTATACAAAGCAGTTTATCAGCATTTCAATTGTATTTGATCATTCTTTTTGTATTTTTTGCTACAAATATGCATTAAATTTAATCAATATATTTGATCCTTATTGATTTTAACTTATCAATTAGGGTTTTTGATTATATATACTGTTGGATCGGGTTTGAACTAAACAAAACTAGTCAGTTGATTAATATTTAACAAATGCAGAATCTAAGTTAACTAGTTACTACAAACACAAATAATACTCTGAATGTAAAATCTCCAAAGAAGTTCTTTCATAATATTCACTTAGTAATCTTTACCAACTACACAAAGTAATATAAAAGAGAAACAAGTGGGCAAACAAGCTAACCTTATAACTATACAAGTGTGAGATATTTATACTATAAAAGCTACACTCTAGAATAAATCATGATAATATATTCTAGGTTTAGAATCAGTGGCATGTTTTAGCCACTGATCTATATATTATGCCATACCACGAATGTGTATTACTATAGTTACAAAAGAATATACAACATTAGACAAAAATCAAAAGAATAGACTATTAGTAGTTGTAGAGTTAATCTGTCACCATTATTCTTTGGTACTAATAGTCTTGTCTAATGCAGTAGTGAATCAACATATTAGCACATACACGGGTGTTGATTACATTTGTTTAATGCTTTGATGTATTTTAGCATATGGAGTTCAACATAAATCTTAAAGTTTAGGTATTTTCATCCTTCTCATAAGCTAATAAACCCCCTAGGAAAATTTAACATGACCTTGATTGATTTGACTTCGTATTCATTGAGCACACATTGATTTTCATCTTTGAAATCTCATCACTTTATTTTCATAAATTTAATTTGATTTTTGATTCTTTATAAGTGATTACAAGTGGTTTCGTTGTCCTTTGCAACTTCTAACACTACGTTGGTGCTCAATTAAGGATTCTTTTGATAGTGAGTTATCATTTTGATTCATTCTTATGGATTTTGTAGGCAAGAGGGTTTACAAATGTTGGTTAAATGTTTTGGATGTGTTTAGGAAGGGTGAACTGAGTTCAAAGATGAGTTGAGGGGTATCGTGTTCGGTTTCCATTCTTTTTAAACTATAGATTTAAATGTTTCATTTGTCATTTTTTATTGTTATATTAATGATCATTATGCGAATAGTTGATTAAATTACATAAGGAGTGTGTGTAAAAGGATGTAGAACGAAAATCCTTGGGATTTAAGGTTGTGACGAGAAGATAATCCTTTTCATACGAGAACCATTTCTATTCAACCTATTTGTATACGTAATTCAACTCACACGTATAAGATTACGCGTTCACGAATACTTGGATGTACAATTCTATACTTGCATAATTTCGAGAGAAAAACAAGTACATATAATTGATTTGGTCATGTGAGCTTGATTTGACTTCGTATTCCTTGATCACACATTGAGTTTCATCTTTGAAATTTGATCACTTTCATTCCGCAAGTTTAATTTGATTTTTGATTCTTATTAAGTGAATACAAGTAGTTTCGTATTCCTTTATCACACATTGACTTTCATCTTTGAAATCTACTCACTTTCATTCCGCAACTCTAATTTCATTCTTGATTCATACTAAGTGAATACAAGTGATTTAGTTGTCCTTTGCAACTTCTATCATTACATTGGCGCTCAATTAAGGATTCTTTTGATAGTGAGTTATCATTTTCATTCATTTTTGTGGATTTTGTAGGCAAGAGGGTTTAGAAATGTTGGCCAAGTGTTTTAGATATGTTTGGGTAGGGTGAATCTAGTTCAAAGATTAGTTGGGGGGTATTGTGTTTGATTTCATTTCTTTTTAAACAATAGATTCAAATGTTTCATTTTTTATTTTTCTAGTGATTTCGTTGATCATTATACTTGTAGTCGGTTAAATAACTTAAGGAGTGTGTGTAAAAGGATGTAGAACGAATATCCATGGGATTTAAGGTTGTGACGAGAAGATAACCCTTTTCATACGAGAACCATTTCTATTCAACCTATTTGTCTACGTAGTTCAGCTCACATGTATAAGATTACACTTTCACGAATACTTGGATGTACAATTCTATACTTTCATAATTTTGAGGGTTGGATGTACAATTCTATACTTGCATAATTTTGAGGGAAAAACAGGTACATCTAATTTAGTTAGTCATGTGAGCTTGATTTGACTTCGTAATACTTGATCACACAATGAGTTTCATCTTTGAAATCTGATCACTTTCATTCTATAAAATTCATTTGATTTTTGATTCTTATTAAGTGAATACAAGTGGTTTCATTGTTCTTTGCAATTTCTATTGCTACGTTGGCACTCAATTGAGGATTCTTTTCATAGTGAGTTATCATTTTGATTCATTTTTATGCATTTTGTCGGCAAGAGGGATTAGAAATGTTGGTCAAGTGTTTGGGAAGGGTGAATTGAGTTCAAAGATGAGTTGACGGGTATCTTGTTCGGTTTCCATTATTTTTAAACTATAGATTCAAATGTTTTGTTTGTTATTTTTTATTGTTATATTAATGATCATTATGCGAATAGTTGATTAAATTACATAAGGAGTGTGTGTAAAAGGATGTAAAACGAAAATACATGGGATTAAGGTTGTGACGAGAAGATAACCCTTTTCATAGGAGAACCATTTCTATTCAACCTATTTGTATATGTAGTTCAGCTCACATGTATAAGATTACACTTTCACAAATACTTGGATGTGCAATTCTATACTTGCATAAATTTGAGTGAAAAACAAGTACAACTAATTTAGTTGGTCATGTGAGCTTTATTTGACTTCGTATTACTTGATCACACATTGAGTTTCATCTTTGAAATCTGATCACTTTCATTCTGCAAAATTCATTTCATTTTTGATTCTTGTTAAGTGAATACAAGTGGTTTCATTGTTCTTTGCAATTTCTATCGCTACGTTGGCGCTCAATTGAGGATTCTTTTAATAGTGAGTTATCATTTTGATTCATTTTTGTGGATTTTGTAGGCAATAGGGTTTAGAAATGTTGGTCAAATGTTTGGGATGTGTTTGGAAAGGGTGAATTGAGTTCAAGGATGAGTTGTGGGGTATCTTGTTCGGTTTCCATTCTTTTTTAACTATAGATTCAAATGTTTCATTTTTTATTGTTATATTAATGATCATTATGTGAATAGTTGATTAAATTACATAAGGAGTGTGTGTAAAAGGATGTAGAACGGAAATCCATGGGATTTAAGGTTGTGACGAGAAGATAATCCTTTTCATGCGAGAACCATTTCTATTCAACCTATTTGTATACATAGTTCATCTCACATGTATAAGATTACGCTTTCATGAATACTCGGATGTAAAATTCTATACTTGCATAACTTCGAGTGAAAAACAAGTACATCTAATTTAGTTGGTCATGTGAGCTTGATTTGACTTCGTATTCCTTGATCACACATTGAGTTTCATCTTTGAAATTTGATCACTTTCATCTCGCAAATTTAATTTGATTTTTGATTCTTATTAAGTGAATACAAGTGGTTTCATTGTTCTTTGGAACTTATCGCTACGTTGGTGCTCAATTAAGGATTCTTTTGATAGTGAGTTATCATTTTGATTCATTCTTGTGGATTTTGTAGGCAAGAGGGTTTAGAAATATTGGTCAAGTGTTTTGGATGTGTTTAGGAAGGGTGAATTGAGTTCAAAGATGAGTTGAGGGTATCGTGTTCGGTTTCCATTCTTTTTAAACTATAGACTCAAATGCTTCATTTGAGATCATATTCTTTCACTCAATCTTTCCTACACTAGAAAAATTTAATGTGAAATAGTTGGTAATAGAATTGTAACTCCAATGAGTGATATGATCATGTACGTTTATAGGAGTCACATGAAGAACATTTTATTATTCATTTCTATTTGGTTCTGCCTCAACCTTGTTTCCAATCTTCACCTTGAGAATAAAAGCCCTAGATTTGTACTTGTCAAGCATGCCTTCATGTTATTTGATGAGGGAAAACATTTTTTAGATCTTTTGGGCTAAGATTCAGAACCTCTAAATCATTTAAGAAGAAGATCTTTGAACCATTGATAAGAGTTTCATCTGCTTAAGAAGATTCTTCTAGTTCAAATTCTGAGAGATCCTCTTCAGCGGTTTCCTTTGGATTTTCAAAGCTCTTCTAATTCATTTAGCACCTCTAGCGATTGCCACTTCATCTATGAAAAGATTAGTTTGAATTTTTATGATGAGGTTTCAATTGCTTGAGTTGCTTGTTGTATTGATAGAGATATGTGCTTAATAGTTTGAGTTGATTGAGTGGTAGGAAGAGGAGATTATGATTGAGTGCTGAGTGAGGGTTTATCAGATAAGATGGCCTCAATAGCTTTAGCTTCTCTTTTCTTTCATCTTTGTTCTGAGGCTTGCTTTGATTTCTCACGATGTGGCGTATATATCCTTAGAAGCACTTCTTCTACTGTTTCTGAACCATTACTAAGTTTTCTTAGTCTTAGTTAGGTTAGGTCAGCTATTTTATACCAGTTGAAGCACACCAACTGATTTCTTAAGTAAGCTGCTCTTCTAGTAGCCGATCTGGTGACAAAGTATGCATTTTTTGCTTTGATCATATTCCTTCTCCTGGATTGGATCATATGCTAATAGAGAAGTTTCAGGAATACCTTCACTAGACTCAGCCTGAACAACGGATGATACCTTTTAGAACAAGAGCTTAATCTTCTTTTTCTACATCCAAAAGTGCTTAAATACTCAAAGATTTGCTCTAGAATTTCTAGAGGCATATTGAGGATTTCATATTCATGATCATGGTAAGATGTAACTCCATTTGCTCTCTTGTCTGTAAATTTCTTCATTTTCTTAATATACCCATCTCCCAAATAATTGTTCCTTTTATTGTCTTTGTTTCCACTTCAGAATCAAACAGTTTTTCCTTTATTACTCTTTTGGTTTAAGTTTCTTTATGGAAATGATTGATGATAATGGCTGATCATCATCTAAAATAATGATCTCAGAAGTAGGAGATGTTGGTTGCTTAGTCGGCAGATGGGAAGATTTTTGACTTGTTTTCTTTGTCTTGCAATTATTGTCTTTCCTATTACTCTTTGGCTTTCTCATACTTTGGGAGCTCAATAGCTACAACCATTTTTCTTGATTTCTTTGATATTTAGATCAAGTGTAGACATACTCATTGGTCATATTTGTTTACCAAAAAACCATAGTACCTTGGGTGTATTTTATTTATTGCTTATCTCTCGACTCTTGTTTGATCTCTTCTAATGCTTTCATTCAGATTCAAATTTCTTTCTCCTTGCCAACTCAGTTGATTTCTCCATCACAACATGAGTTGCAACTATCAATCTGATTTTATCTCAACTAAGCTCCACTCAATTATCTTATCAAAGTTGAATCCTTTGACTCAAGTTGAGTTGCTAGGATGTACTTTTCTTTATATTTGTCTTTTTTTCTTTAGGCTTTGAGTTGAGATCACCAGTCTAGATTTGGTAGTTGTTGAAGGAGCTTGTTGAGTAACTTTTACTTGAGTAGTGCTCTTACTAGTTTGGCTATATGGCTTTGAGTTCACTTTCATTCTAGCTTTTGACTTTAGTTTGGGGGAAATTTTGATTTTGATTTGCTTGTCATTCCCATAGGACTTATTCTTCTTCTTGTAGCCTTGGATTCCTTTGCACTTTTGATTAGTGAAATAATATTCCTCTTTACAAAAGCTCCTTGAGCTCTTCTAGAGTGCACATGTATTGGTTCCTTAGCAATCCCATGCGAAGACTGTTCCATCCCCTTGGTGACAAAGCAACAAACCCAACTAGTTCTAAGCCAACACCCTCTAATTCACAACTCATAAAGTTCTAAATCCATAAATATAAACTAACTGATGTATCCAGTATACTACGCTTAAAGAGATACAGGCCCTCACATAACCTACTATAAAAATTATATTGGAATCCTGGGAACCAGCAAAGAAGAAAAAAGTTCTTCAAATTTCTACTCAGCATGTCCAAGCCCAGTTTTAAAGCCCTTATCATGGCTCCCAACACTCTGATATGTATATTATAAGGCATATCCACATCACTAAGGCGACTTCTATAATAGTAGCCTAGTTAGAAACTTGACTAAATCTCGGGTCTGTAGAAACTAAATATCATATACAACTCTCTCTCATGTCTACTTCCTAGGATCAAAATGTCTCAGGTGCTGATCCTGGATTAGGGGCGATCCCACCTGATCATGGGCGATCCCTCCTGATCGGGGCGATCCCTCCTGATCGGGGCGATCCCTCCTGATCGGGGCGATCCCTCCTGATCGGGGCGATCCCTCTTGATCAAAGTGGTCCCTCCTTAACATAATGGTTACCTGCAAACAAGAACACAAAATATCTCGAGTAATGCTAAACAAAAAACAAATAATAAAAAAACATAAAAATAAAATATTTTTACGTAAGAGTAAGTAAAATCATCTACACATGAAATATGTGGAAAGTGTTAAATAAATACAACTCGATTAACTTATAAATACAAACTTTAGAATTAAATATTTGAACTTTTAATGATTTCTAGAATACTCATGCAAAAAGCAACAAACTTTGAAACGAATTTACTTAAATAATAATAAACAATTACTTCCTGGTTTCCAATTCCGCAAGATTTAACAATCGATATGTTTAATCTAGGGTTTGTATGAATGTAACTTCAAGATTTTCACTTTTGATTAAAGTTATAACCAAAGAATAATCTTTCAAGACTCTTTCGTTTATCAGATTGCCAATTTACTCATATAAAGTAGTCTACCTTTCTTAATGAGCTCACGATGAAATAAAACTAAAACTTGATAATCAAGCACAAAACTTTATTTATAAGTAAACCTTTTTAATCATTTCACTACATAATAATTCATTTCACTCCATGTTCATCACGAATACCTAATCAAAACATACCAAATATCTCAGTTAACGAGAATCTTATCCCGAAAGCAATCACTAAAAGCTTAGCCATTCATCAACATCATTATGCCTTTGATCTCGAATTTGAGAATGTTTATGAATGATTTGGGGAGCCTTGGAACACCAAAGATCACCTAAAGTTCATCAATTTTTGTCTCCAAGAAGTTTTTTCGAATTAGGTTTGATTTGGTTTAAATAAACTTGAAAAATCCATAAAATCCGGTTGCTATTAGGCTACCGGCTTATCATACACCCACCTACATATGATACGTCGGCTTATACGCCCACTGAAATATGATACGCTGGCTCATACGCCCAACTTTATGTTCCTTTTTTCAAATACACCACTAATACGCTTCCCGGAAAATGATACGCCATCCATACGTAGCCTGGTGTATAATACGCTCAAACCCGAAGTATCATACCCTGAGTTTATTTCTTGACCTCCTTTTTCCAATTTTTTGTATTTACATATTTAGTAATTCAACTTTAATATTTTGCTTATTTTGCCTCAAATTATGCTCTTTTAATATCCAAAAACACCTATGAATTAAAACATAAACTGTTACACAATAATCACGATGTAAAATTAAACATTTAGATTAATTAAACACTAAAATATTGACTCGTGATCTATGTTCTAGGAATAACCATGATTCGGTAAGATTAATTTATCATGAGATAAAGTCCGGATGTAATGAGAAATGGGTAAAACATGCTAGTGTCTTAACCTTGTGGCTAACACGGAAAATAAACACATAAAGGATTTTGGGTAATGATAAAATAAGACCATCTAGACATTGTGATGGGTGTATGCAGGAACCCTAGAGATTTTGACGTGTGTTGCGTTGATATGAAACAATAACATCCGGTTATAGAAAACCCATGTGTGAGGTTATTGATATGACTAGTGCCAATCGTATATACTAACTTGGGTGGAGAATCCTGAGGGTTTGCATGTGGAAGTTATATTAACTTGACGCGTGTTTATATAATACAAGATTGTAAAAACTCGTCAGCCAGTGTATAAGGACTTGCTAGCGAAGCTCATCACTATGAGTTTAACATCTCTTTTTTCTTAAATGTTTTGGGGCCGAGCTTGTAAATGTTTTGATATAAATGTTTGAAAGTGTGCATAGAAGTAAAAGAACCTAGAGACTTGGGTAGCCATGGTCTTAAGTACGTCTAGATCAATGGGGAGTATCAGGCACGAGCAAATCATTAAGGTAAAGAGGAGATTACTAGAATGTAATGCCAAGCTCAAACCTCGGGGCATATGTACGCTTAGTTGGATCCAATTAGGTAGGTAAGCCACACTCTATGGTAGATACTCATTTTGTTGATAAGATTGGACTAGTTCTAGGCTACATTGAATACTATTGACAAAACTATTGGATAATGATAGTCTAAGGCTATAGCAGAGGCATATAGATAGGATTACTGCTAGCCCGAGGCCACATATGAGATTGTGGATGGGATTGAGCGAATTTGATGGCAAGGGATTCGGTTAGTCGGTGTGCCTATAACCTACCCTACCATTGTTATATATATTAAGCCGAGAGTGTCACATATATGGTTAAAACTGATGTCATTGTAACGGCTTCAATATATATTTGGCAAGTCAATTATTACTTCCTCAATTGTCATGATTGTCTAACTACTTTAGAGTTATCGGTTATGAATCACCAACAATATTGTTGTTGATGTGTTTTAGCTCATGATATAGCCTGTAGGAGCAGCAGGGTATGCCGCAAGGCAATCAGCTAGGTTAAAAAGACTTAGCAATTTAGGTGAATTAAATCACCTGGCTGGGGAAATGTATATAAACTTATGTTTATGATTATAAACATGATGGAAAAATGGATTCATGTAAACACCATTAAGGTTTAAATTCAGTCTAATATTTATGGTCTTGAATGTGTATAATATTTCTGTTTTGTATGGTTGTGATGCGATACAACTAGTCGCGCCCGGGGATTGGGGTGTGATAACAATCTTGAAGCAAGTGGGAGCCTTTCGCAAGCCTTAAGAGTTATGTCTACTAATTTTGTCCCATTTGACACATTTAGTTTTGTTGATTGGCTTTAGCAATACTAAACTCTTCAAAGGTTTGACCTATACGTTGATTGTGGTTGTTTTACAACATATAGAATAAATGTGTTTTTCCTAATTAACAATAAAATGACAAAAGTGTTATAAAAGGGTTTTAAAACAAAACAACATAATAGAAACGATTAGATATTAGAACTAAGATTGTAATGATCTTGTGAAAGGTTTAATTAAATAAAGTGATTACTTTTAAAAGTAAAACCGGAGTTGTAAAAAAATATTAACAAAGATTAATTATTCAAAAAATGGAAAACTTATTTAAAAGTTTTATTAAAAAGAAAAAACGGGTTGCAATAAAAGGCACGGTTTTAATTTAGGATATAAAAATCAAACATTTACGAGCTAAAATAGTTTAACTGTATCACGATATATTTACAAAATTGAGAATTATATAAAACTATGTATTAGAAAAAGCATGAAATGTGCTTCACAAAGTGTTTTGACCATAGTAAAACACTAAATAAATCACTTATGTAATCAACAAGTATTTGCCATCCTATTAAGAACACTTTAAGCGATATTTTTAAAACCCTAATGTATGAGTTGCATCCTTATAATTTGGTCTACGAATGTTGGGACATGGTGGCATTGTGTAACCCGAGAATCATGGACCGCCAACGACTTGTTGCTGATTTAAGATGTCCTATTAGTCAATCCTATAAGAAGTACTCTAGCCGGT
>BJCM01087510.1:0-11461 GCA_018326385.1 Flaveria bidentis
ATTACATAATAATCAAATGATCGTTTCAACTATTTACGAATTATTTCTATTCCAATATACTCACAAAATAACATTTAATTATTTCAATCTTTTTTTTCTCTAAGCAATATAGAATCATCATCCCGTTCGATCAAAAAACAACCAAATTAGAAAGCCTCGCTAAAATAGCCAAATCTCACAACCACTTTTCCAACAACTTACCTATCTGACACCTTTACATATTATTCGCAATTCCAACAAGCACCTACTTCAACCAAGACACACACTTTCAAATGTAACAAGTATAAAAAAAGATTAAAAACATATAAACATATCACTCCGGTCACTACATCATGTCCTTAAAAGCTCAAGTTCCCGATATCGTTCTCATTGATGATAAGAATGTAGAACTCCAGAGGCCAACTAGGAAAGGCAAAAGATCGACCATATCATCAACCTCAAAAGAAAGAACTTTTACGAAGATCGAAAGCATCAATGCCTCAAGTAAAATCAAAACTGAGTACAAATCTCGTATTCTAGACGACAAGGCAAATAACATTTTTAGGTTGAACAGACGCAACAATAATAAAACTGTTAGAAAAACAACAACAATCGGGCTTGAGGTTCATCTAAAAAACCACTCGTTGAGTTCCTCCTAGTTGAGTTCTTGCATGTGAAAAGAAACTTCAATTTCTTAAGAAATCGAAAAGAACACTAGTTGAGTTCCTCCTGCATACAGAAATGGTATCTAACCCTTGAGTCAAAATCAGACCTTTCTGGTCAACCAAGAAGTCGCCGGTGAACCAATTATCATTCAAATCGGAACCGGAGAACGTGATGTCGCCGGCGATCGATCATCTTAGGGTTTTAACAAACTCCCAATTCGACCACCGTACAATAATCTACCTATCGTTCACCGTTTCATTCGCCCAAATGATGATAATTCTCTTACTTGCATTCAAAGCTCCATTCCAACACCGTCTAATTGCAGTGTTAGATGAATTGAAAAGAGGGAAAGCTCAATTGGTCGTAAAATCTACCTCCGCCACCGTGTTCGTACTCATGATCTACAATGTTTACAGCCTCTTGGAATTCGGTAGCTCCGTTGATGTCGTCGATTCCCCCAATTACGATGTTTTGGTTTACCGTATGTTCGAAGCTTGTGTCATGGGTAATTTCCCCTTTTTGTTTCTGATCAATTGCTTCGATTTGTGTTGAGATTGATCTATGATTCGTTAGTTTGAATGTAGGATTAAAAGCAACTGCATTGGATTAGGTGTTTGATTGAATTTGAACTGATTGATGATCATACATTTCAATCTGCTGTTGTTGAGATTGTACTTCATAGGTTTTGTTGCAAAGTCTGTTCTGATTACTCTAGTATTCTAGCTTCTATAGTTGATTGATTTGATATAATATTACCATTTTAGATACAGTGTTGATCTCCCTAAATGGAATTTTGCAATGAGTTTTGAATTGTTACAGAAGGATTGGAGATCATTTATATGTTCAGGATCACAAGAAAATCTAGTTCTAACTCTTTAGAAGTAAATAACTATCGGATCCGTTGCGGATATCATAGTATGAATGTGTTGTTCGCGCTTTCAGCTGCATAGATTATAAGTTCTAGAGTGATGATGATGCATACGGTTCGAGTTTGTATGTTCAATGGATCTTCGTGGAGAACTAGATTTATTTGGATATGTTGATGATGGTGATGATATCTTTTGGTGCAGGCTTCTCGCTTATCCTCTTGGTGACGATAGACAGTCTACATGAGTACATCAAAGAGGTTGTCGTGGTTACAGAGGCCATACGGGCTGCAAAGAAGCAAAAGCGAGCCAATGAAAACTGTATCAAAAAGAATGCAGATGAGGTGGAAATCATGAGAGAAGATATATCTAGGTTGAAAGCAGAGATTACAAAGTTGGAATGTGAGTGTCGTATGAAGGAGCAAGCAGTGCAGTTAGAAAAGGCTGAAGTTAGCGCACTTAAAGATGCATTAGAAGCTTCATTTGAAAAGTATGATCACTTGCTAGCGTACAATAAAGATCTTAAAGATCAACTTCAAAGCGTAAATGAAAGATTGTCTCACTCAGATAGTAAAAAGTCAGTCTTTTTTAGTTGGGATCGATGGGGTTTGTAACGTTTCTTTGTGTAAAAACTAACTGTGATGATCTTATATAAGGTACGCTTTCTATAAATCGTTATTTGTTATTCTCATAAGATTGTCTCATATCCGTTTCATGTAGGTTATGGTATTGGTTGGGGAAAAACTTTGTCTTGTCCGGCGGCGGGTCAATCTTTTCTAGGGTCTAAAACGAATTCTAAAAGTAAAGAACTTTTATGAAATGTTGTAGTAATTTTTTTAACAGTGTCTATTTAGAAACTAAATGAACTTACTATTTATAAAGAAGCATCAAACCTAAAAAGGAACATGTCTAATCGGTTTTCATGAATGATTAGTTCAAAAAATTTGGTTAATTCTGTTTCTTGGATCTTGGTTTAAAATCATAAATTTCTAATGATAATTTCTATATTGAAGAACGTTAGAGTTGGCTGTAAGTTGCCTCAAGCAATTTTGGCTATGTACCTAAATTGTATATATATTGATTGTATTATGAAGTATGAAAGAGTAACAAAGAATAGCGCGTTAGTCCTAAAGGCATGTTGTTAAAAATTTCGTGGCTTGTAGCTCGTTTGAAAATATCAAGGAATAATGCATTAGAACTGCTACTTATGATGGAATGTAGATATTGAACTTCCTATATATGTGTTAGTTAATGGGAATGGTAAACGAGATATCAAACCCATAAATATGGAGATACTCTAAACTCATCCCATGATTCCCATCAAAGGGGATGTTAGGAACCATGCCACATACTCACTCTACACCTCAAATTCACCGATCAAATCTTGTTATGTTACATCATACCATACATCCACATTTGGATTGGGCGGTGTTGTCACACCAAAACTAGTCGTTGAGGGGTAACTTGGAAGCCAAACCACGGCGAGTACTCGTCGAGAATCAACAACGCAAGGCCTGAAATAGTGACTGGCAGTGGTGTTGGATGCCACGCCAAGGGCTGCCGTGCCTCACGGCGTCGGCGCCCCCTCCCCCTAACTCCCATTTCCTCTCTCCTAAATCCACCATCTTGAGTGTACATTTGACACACTTGTGCCTTTTAATTTTCATGTTGCAGTAAATTTGTAATTCATGAATTTGTGTCATATAGTTTGTTGTTTTGTTGAATATTTATATTCATGGGCGGATTTATTAAGGAAGGGGAAGCGTAAACCGACCCCGTAGATTTTTTTTCTTATATGTAACGTTTTTCAGTGGTTTCGATTTGACCCTGTGACTTTTTAAATGTCAATTCCAATAAAAAACTTTACGGTCCCTAAATCCAAATAGTTTTCATAAAATTCTTTAACCCACTTAACAATTAAATTAAGAGCCCATGTTTGTTAAATTTAATAAGCCCAAAATGTTATAAACAATTAACTTCATTTTGTATCAAATCTACTAAGCTGGTTTATTTAATTAAACCAAATTTATTTTTCAATAACCAATTACAATCTACTATCCCATAATTATATGTACATATTAATACCTTTGGTCAGTGACTACATTGTCAACATACCAAAGGCGATGCACAATATACAACTTTCAAAACAAGCACAAAAGTTGTGATGGTTGCGTTGGTGGTACGGCTGCGATGGTTGCGATGGTTGCGATGGTTGCGGTGTTGCCGCGATGGTTGCAGTGGTGGTGCTATTGCGATGGTTGTGGTGGTGGTGGTGTTGCGATGGTTGCGGTGGTGGTGGTGTTTGCGATGGTTGCGGTGGTGGTGGTGTTGCGATGGTTGGGTGCGGTAATGTTGTTGCTGTGAGGGGTGCGATGCCGGTGGTGTTGCGATACTGTGATGGCTACTATAGTGATAGTTCAGCGATGGTTACGGTGGTGGTGGTGGTGGTGGTGTTGCGGTGGTTGTTGTGGTGATGGTGGTGTAATGTGAGGAGAGAATAAGAATACATATTTTTATTTTGTAAAAAGGAAAGAATCGGATTTTAAATTAGTTTTCATATTATTTAATTATAGAGTTGAGGTCCACAAATATCTCATCATAAATATAATTTTTATACTATTTAATTCTTATTTATGTTTTAATACAAAAAAGATTAAATATTCAACTTTTATATTATATAATTATTAGAATAAGTATAATACTTTGTTTTTTATCAATGACATTGGAGAATTTCATATAAATAATCTTAGAACTTAACTAATAGTACATTTTTTAAATCAAATAAATTATTATTAAATATGATTGTTTATAATGATTAAACCTTATTATTATATTTACACTTTTTGTTAAATATGATTTATACGACTTATATATAACACATTTTATTATATTACATTAAACATTTTTGCCTTTGTATGTGGTGTAACTTCAGGACCGATCCGTAGCGTGATATAGTTTTCAAAAAGAGACCTGCAACAACACGCAGTAATAATTTCTAGTTATCTCTAAAAGTTTACTTAAAAATTAAAAGATGATACTTATCAATGATATTCCCTTAGAAACGAAAGCTACCCGCACAGTCATTGTCAAATGGCACTGTTAAAATAAAAACAATGGTTAATGCCATCTTTTCAAACATAAATCAATCAACTTTTATGTATATGGACTGACTTGACCCGAACTGAAAATTCCAACATTGAGCTGAGGTAACCGAAAAAAAACCGACCCCAAAGGGAAATTTTCCTAGGTCCACTCTTGTTTTTATTAATGGAATATCGTGATGATAAGTGGTGTATCTCACAACAAAAAGATTTAAGGTTTGAATCCTATAAAATACATGTTATGATGTATTTAGCATAGAAGATCAAAAAATTGTTGTTAACAAAAGTTGTATATGTGTAGCTTATGCAATCATGTTAAAAAGTTCGTTTGCAATTTTCTTCCTCTTTTTACTTTCACTGTGACGATGAAGAAGGCATGTTAAATAGACAACATGTGTTTGTTTTAGGAATGAAAAAGATCCACATTGTTCTACTCTTCTCCCAAGCATCAAGTATTTGATACTTTAAATTAATTTATAGAATAAAATTAAGATCAGATAATAAAACTCCCAACGGATAATGTTAAACTTTATACGATAAGACATGATATATATGATACTCGCAGGAAACTGAGAGTACAAAATTATATATAAAACACGTTTTACAATAAGATATAACACTAAGATTAACATAATCCCCTACCTCATTACCATATCCACTTATATTTCATTATCTCTCTTTTTAAGACTATCCACAATGCAGCACCCTTAGCCCCGCCCTTAGCCCCTTCCCTGCCGCCGTTCGGAAGGACTGCGTTGTATATGCCCATCCGTCCTTCACCCGCCCTTTGCCAAGGGCGCCCCATGTGTGTTGTTTTATTTTATTAATAGTTGTTTGTGGGAAGTATGGTGTTGTGGGTGAAAGTTGATTGTAGGAAGGATAGATAAAATTTAGTGAAAAGCTGATGTGGTATGTTAACTGAAACTATTTGTGAGAATGACGAGTTTTAAGTTGGGACAATCTAAAATACAAATCTTTCTTCTCTTTTTACCTAATTTTGAAAGTAGATAAAGATTTCATTCTCTCTCTTCTTAATACAATTCTTTTGAAAAGAATCTACATTAACAATTAATTAATATTGCTCTTTATATTACAATAACTTAATTGCTTACTTTTGTAACTACATAAATTAAATGCAAATGAAAAACTAAAGATTTATCCGAGATATGTATTCAAAGATGTACCATTTCTTATAGACTAGTGCTATGGTTGCACCTTGTGGGGGTTTGGTTTCTAAACATAAGTAAAAGGAAAAAAGTTGCAACTATAGATAATTAGGTTACAATGGTCTATTCGAAATTTTACTGAACATTACAAACAACAGAACAAAACTATATCCAAAGGTAAAAATTAAAAATATTATTTTTGACCCAACCATTTTTAAATAAACTTTATCTCTAGACGTATATAAAAATAAGCATGTTTTCGACTGTCTTTCTAGAAGCATAGATTAAACTATGCACGTCACAGTAGGTACATTTAAAAATTGATAAAGCATTATGTATCAAGTGTAATAAAGGAAAACAAAGTTGTATCCAAAAATAAAAACAAATTATATTTGAATTTGAAGTTTATATCAAAACGTGAATTTATATCGGTATATTCACAATTTAAACTTTTTATTTTAATAGTTATATAAAAAATCAAATATGTTAGAAATGTAATTATAATATTACAGTAATAAAAAATCAAATGACTTGTCCCATCCACTTATCCACACATGTATTTTTATTTTCGGTGGAGTTAATTACATAAATGGTCCATGTGGTTTATCTAAAGTAATAATTTTGAGTATTAAGAGTTTTTTGTAATAGTTTAAAGTATTGTGTTTTAAATTTTATAACAAGTTTAGGTATTAAGGCTAACAACCTTTAGTTTTTCTGTTAAGTTTAAATAAAATGACTAAAATACCCATTTAAGGACCACTTTTGTAATTTTATTTCTCCCTTTTAGTTTAGGGACTATTTGTGTAATTTTATATATACATATAGATATATGAATGCATAAAGACACACACACACCTTATGTTCTGAAACTAATTTCACCACCAACACCATAGACCACCATCCCCGCAACCCCCACCACCAGCGACCATCCTCGCCGCCACCACCGCCTACAACCATTTATACCACCCACAACGCCTGCGACCAACCCGTAACCCCCACCGCCTGCAACCATCTCCGCCGCCCCTAACCCCTGCAACCTCCACCTTGGTCTCCCACACGTCTGACGACCACCACAACCATTCGTACGCCATCCTTTTCTGTGACAACCCTAAATTAAGGTTAGACAACTAATGTTTTAAGAAATTCTTCATAATTATATTTTAATTATCATTTGACTAACCTTTATATTATATGTATTTTAGTATATGTTGTACGTATGCATGCTTACATACATGCATGAAGTTTTTACGTGTGCATGTATTTTTATGCATTAATTCTTTTTATCAACTATTATTTGATCAAGCACCTCAATATTGAAGCACCAGACAAAAACCAAATGAATTATGTTACAACATAACAAAACATCACAATACTAAGATGATATCAAGGAAACTTGATACCAAAACATAAAACCTTAAAACTTAAACACTTAAACACTTAGACATCAACATAAGTATCACCTAAAGACCCAAACTCAGTTCATTATGGTAATCAAAACCACCCGATTAAAACATAAGCTTAGTGATTAACCTTAATCGGCCAAGACACCCAACCCTCTCCTTTGACCACCACCTAGCACCAAGCACATAAAAGTTTGACACCTAAAACCCTATACTTAGCTTACTCACTAGTCTATGAGAGGTGCAATGATGATTTTCATTTATGGCCTTCGGCCAAAACCCCCATAAAATCATTCTCACACCACCATACCACCACAACCGCCACCTTTCAAACTCTCGGCTCTTGCACACCAACATCACCACCGTGAACTACCAAAAACCCACAAGTGACTAGCACCATCACCACCTTTCTCCACTCTCTCAGCCACCATAATATGCAACACTATCAACTTAAAAGCCAACATATTAGTGATCAAGTCCAAGGAGGACCACCTCAACCGGATTCACCAAGAAGTTAGGAACTATCACCAAATCCTTTTCATCCTCTTCTTCTGTCAAAATCAATGTTTAATTCTCTAAATCTATAGCTAATCAAGTTGTGAGGTATATATGTGTTATAACAAACCCATACAACCAACCATTTTGATTAAACATTCAAGTTCTTCAAAAAAAATCTTACAACACTTCATTATTATCAAAAAGCAGTAAGAAAAGTTTTATAAATCTGAAAGGAATAAATAAATATTTTTAACTACGGAATTATATAAAAAGATTATTAATAAAGGGTTGAAATTATGTGTAATCTTGATAAAAATTAGTTTATTGCTTTAATGGCTATAATTGTGGGAACAAACATTATGAATATACTAGAAATATTAAAAAATGATATTCGGCAAATTTTGGTACAATTACTATAAGTACAATAATTTATATAAATTATTTGTGTAATTGAAAGAAAATAACCAACTGGAAGAACTGAACCTGATAAAGAGTTGTAAAATTTATATGATAAATCTTATATTTTATAGGACTTATATATTAATTTTCAGGACCTAATTTGAAGTTATGTTTAAATTACAAATTTTGAAAGAATCTGTAATTTAAAAATCAGGAAAAATCTATAAACTATGAGATAAATCATGAAAAATTTATCCAAAGTATACTAATTATATTGGAACTTTTTTTATAAAGATTATAATTTTTGGATATGTTCTGCTATGTTTACCAAACATTGACAATATACTAAAAATTATTAAAAAAGTTCTGTAATGATTTAGCACCTCAATAAATTATGAGACAGTATATATATATTGTTATGTAAATTCTGATAATTTTTAGGAAATTTTAGAGACCCATAAGTATTTTTTATAATTTATTTGTTTATATTAAAATTTCTAGAAAATAATCTGTAAATAGTTAACTTATGAAATTTTGAGACAATTTATTAGATTTTTTTATAAACCTACTGTTAAAATTTCGTGATATAAAAATAAATATAGCTTTTGTATTGATATTTTTTAATCTGAGATGCTGAAAATTTTGAAGAAATATTAATTGTTTGTAAATATTTTTATAGAAAAATCTACCGGAGTAAAATGTGAGACTCATAGCCCCATTTTGTACTTATAAAACTTTTGGGGAAAAAGCATACTATTTTGAGATTGATGCATATGTATAAGATTTTTGTGTATTACTGTCATTATGATACAACTATTAATTTGGATGTGGAACCGTCTGATAATATAGGTAGCACTACTTAGTAAATAATTATTCTTAGCACCAACATGATGAGTGTTGTGATGCTATATTATCTGAATTGTGATTTATATTATGAGGATTATAAATCATCTATTTATAAATATGTTTGGTTGTAATTATATTGCATCAATATATGTGTTTTGGTTATGATATGAAACCTATGATCTTACAAACTCTTTATTGATTATTTTGAGTATGCTTTTTTAGGTGTTCAATATATCTAACAGTTTAATATTCTCTTTTGATATGTGCAATGGTTGGGGTGAAGTCATGGAAAAAGTTTGTATGAATCTAACTGTTAATTTGTACGATCTTATCTTGATGGTGGATGCTCACTTCCATCGTTACTGAAGATGTAGCAGTTAGATATCATGTTTTGTAATAAGATTATGTTATATTAAAGTTTTGACCACTAAATGATATGATCTAATCCTAACCTTTGATTATCTATAACCATGTAATATATTATGTTATGTTGTGTTTTATTACGTTGAATTATTTAAATTTTTTTTTATCAATGTGGTCTGAACGAGCTAGTCACATCCAAAGCATTTCACGCTTCCACCGAGATGTGACATTTTCCCCCTCCCAAACTCTATCATCTCCACCCACCATCGATTGCTCCCCCAACCTAAAACCTAAACCTCTATCACAATCATCTTCTCAGAATCCTTAAAACCTAAATCTTGCTTAAAACCCTAAAACCTAATTTGGGTTAGAACGAGCATTAGTGGTGATGCAATTGTTATGAGTTATACAAATTAGGCAATGGAAGATGATCAGGGTTAGAACAATCTTGCTTAAAACCCTAAAACCTAATCTGTGAATCTAGGGTTAGAATAAGCATCAGTGGTTGTTCAATGGTGATAAATCAACGATAGATGTTGCGATGGCGATGATGATGATAGTGGTGATGATGATGCGATGATGACGATGATGGTGATGTAATTGTTATGGGTTATACAAATTAGGCAATGGAAATAGTTTAAGGGCCTAGGGTGTGGCGTTTGGTTACACGTTTGGTGGTCGATGGTGATGAAAGAAGATGAAGATGGCGTTTGTTGTGCGGTTTTTTTCATTTCAAGAGCTAAAAACCATGGCGGTGGTGAGGAAGATGTACGGGGTGGTGGTCGGTGTTGGCAGGCGTTGGTGGTGGCCAACAGTAGCGGCCGACAGTGGTGGCCGACCATGGTGCCTAAAGGTGTGCTTGTATATATATGTGTGTATAACTATATATGTATGTATGAATATATATTAAATTACACAAACAATCTTTATTTATATTAAATGACACAACTAGTCCCTTTATTAATACTAATAGTCATTGTAAAGTGAAAAGACAATAATACCCTTAGATTTAACAAAAAAGTTAACGTCTGTTAGTGTTAATACTCAAACATGTTATATAATTAGAAGTGTGTAACCAAACTTGTTACTTTTTTTATTTAGTACCCAAACTTGTTATTTTATATAAACTATAGGGACCATTTATGTAATTAAGGTGAGTTATGCTTTACCATTCATCCTAACCAAATTGTTATATATATAATAAGTAGGTGAGGGTTTTATGATAAAGACATTTAGCATCCTTTATTTTAATATATTGAGTATTATAATAATTTAACACTATTAATTTTTAACATCTATGTAACCTATTTTATTATTATATAGCCTTTTAAATTCAGTAGACAGCCAGGTTAAAACGATAAATTTACTTTTTTATAGCAATGAAATCTAAGTGCATCTCGCATGCAATTTCATGCCCATCGTTTCTCATGTCCACTAATAACTATGATTTTTCATGGATTTCACTTTAACATGTTTATCACTTTTTGGCTTATTTTAACTGGGCGGAACATATATATGCTCTATCATTGAAATGATAAAATATATATTGTAATAATATAATATGTAAATAATACCTCAGATCGTTTGTAGATTTTATTTTTATAGCATAATTAAATATTTTGTAAATTTCTTAAATAGTTTTAATTATTTATATAAATACATACATACAAATACATATATATGTAGATTATTTCATATAAATAGTTTTAATTATTCAATTATTTCAAAGCCACTCCTGATGTTATAGATATCATGTGCAAATAGTAAAAATAGGTTTTTTTAAAATGAAGATATTATATAGTAAAAAATTAATTACTATGATAACAAACAAAACAAAATGACTTATATATTACAATTTGCAGGATCGCTGAAGGGTGTAAGTTACAACACAACAACACAAAGAGGAGATTAACTAAACTTTAATCAAACAGTAAATTGGATTAACCAAGTTGAGATACTAAGAACACAAGTAATGCAAGAAACAGAACACAAAGAACACAAGTATATGGTTTTCAAGAATGCAGTATATTGCTTTCTCTATGTTCTATTACAAGTGTTACAAAGAATATTAGAAAGATACAAGAACATGAGATACTTATACTACATCCTACAGCCGGCTATACTTTGAGACCCAGCTGGATACAATTGACTAGACACAAACAAAATCAATTGTAGAG
>BJCM01087511.1:0-12371 GCA_018326385.1 Flaveria bidentis
AAAACCGGTTTGAGAACCGGTTTGGGTGGAAACCGGTTTGGAACCGGTTTGGAACCGGTTTGGGAACCGGTTTGAAGACCGGGTCGGGTTGAAACCGGTTTTAAGGCTTGGAATTGAAAACCGCCTTCGAACCGCCGGTTTGAAACCGGTTTAAAACCGGTTTGGGCCAAACCGGTTTGGGCCCAAAACCGGTTCGGTTTTTTTTCGGGAAACCGGTTCGGAACCGGTTTTTTTGTACACCACTACTTCCAAACGCTATCTTCCCTCTGTTTCTTTCATCAAAGCTTTTGATGGTTCCCACAAATCTTAATAATCCAATTGGGAAATCATAAATTTTGATCCTTATTACAATTTTTAGGGTTCTTGATCACAATCTTTTCAACATTTTGTCTAATCACATGGAGGTAAATTTATAATTCCCACAAAAAATCTCTGCTCAAATCTGCTTAATTTTGTTTCACCATTGAATTATCGATGAATTCTTTAATCTTAGCTATTTATCTTCAAGGGTTTTATTGTTTTATTGTTTTATTGTTTTTGTCGGATGGGTGTTTGCTATCTTTGATGTATGTGATTATTATGATTAGTTAGGTAAAAATCAAAGTTTAGGGGATCATTTGTTCTGCAATTATTGTTAGTCTTCTGGTGTTTTTTTTCACACAGTTAATGACATAATTGGATCAGACTTTTGACATATAAATCTCTCATCATTAAATTAGAGCTGAGGTTGAATGTGAGTTATATGATTATCAACAAAATGTAAACTTTTGGCATCAGATACTCATAATTGTTGAATTTGAGGTTTATACATGTTACGAATTCGAATTGCATTGAGGAAACTTATGGATTTTTTTTCTTGACTGGTTAGTGTTAGTTTTAGTATTAATTATTCGTAATTTTATCACGTAATTAGATTTGATGAATTTTTAGGTTTCAAAAATGGAAGAGGGAAAGAATGAGTGTCATTTGACTTCACCTGCAGCTTTTGTGGAAGGAGGGATTCAAGAAGCTTGTGAGGATTCTTGTAGCATTTGCCTTGAAGCTTTCTGTGATGATGATCCAAAAACTGTATAAATTGATAATCTATTTTCGTACATAATCATGTTTACATGTTTTAAATGCTGTTATGAGCACATAATTCATGTTAATTTGTGTAATTGAACTTATTTTAGGTCACTAGCTGCAAGCATGAGTTTCATCTTCAATGCATTCTTGAATGGTATATTGGTATAATATCAGATCAAGAATTGCTAAAAATGTGATTTTTCTGATACATTTTCGATCATAGGTGTCAAAGAAGCTCTAATTGTCCTATGTGTTGGCAAGCCATTAGCTTAAAAGATCCATCCAGGTGGTTTACTTTTATCTTTCATTAGGTTTTCAGATTATGTGTGTCGGTGTACTAATGTGTGTGACATTTGCAGTCAAGAGTTGTTGGAGGCTGTTGAACAGGAGAGATGGTTCAGGTTAAAACCAACAAGAAATTCCACAATATTTCATCATCCAACTCTTGGTGATTTTGAACTACAACATGTATGTCACTTCTTTAATAATGAATGCTATCGTTTTAAAAAATAAAGCTTTGATCTTGACTTTGACTTTCCATTTCAGTTGCCGGTTGGTGTTAATGGTAGTGAACTTGAGGACCGAATAATACAACATCTGGCTGCTGCAGCTGCCATGGGGAGGACCCACCGCCACATGGGTCGAAGGGAGGGTTCGAGGAACCGGGGGTCAATGGGTCATAGCCGTCCACAGTACTTAGTGCTTGCGGCTAACCCTGATGGACCTTCAGGTGCCACCATGTCAGCTTCTGGTGGTCCTGTTCAAGAGCAAGCTGAACCAGCTGCTGTGGACTCTGCTAGGGCACCTGCTTTATTTGCAGCTCGTGGGGTTGCAGCTGTCCAACATATGTCCACATCTGGAACGGCTAACGGGTCAAATAGTCAACACGGGACATCATTTATCCATAGGTATTCACAATTGTTCATTTCTTGTGGGAATTAACTTTTACACATGCTTTAGATTTCCAAGATTACAAAAGGAATAACTGTTTAGGTAATTCTTTAATATCATCAATCTAACCACTAAATGTGCAAAATAACAACCATTAATTTAACCAATATTATAATTTCGTGCATTGTTATAATGATATCGTGAAAACGAAATGATATTACTGTACATTATTTTTAGACTAAATATGGGTCACTTCTTTAAAAAAAATCCAAAGTCATATCAAATTCTAAGTTAAATAATTTTCATTTGATTATATCATATAAGGGTTTGTGCTTTTGACACAACACGAACCTAACACGAAATTCACAACTTTGAGTTTGGTCAAAAGGGGTTCAGGCTAGTTTTACGTTGACCACGTGAACATATTTAGTAAGTTAGTTAAATGGCTATGTTAACCTGGTGGGTTGACCCGTTTAAGTTTTAATTCATTAATACTTAAAAAAAAACCAAAAGCTGTATTTTATGTCCTCACTTAGATTGGTTGGATGTTGTAGCCAAAATATAATATATAAAAGAGAAATGAATATTATGATTTAGTTTAAACATAATGTTTATACACATTTAAATTTTGGTTGTAATTTGTAATTTTAGTATATTAATATGCATAGAAGTTAAATAAAATAAAAATTTTGGGTTAAACAGCCCATGTTCGTATCAACCAGCCAAAATTCATGTCGCGTTCAAGTTCATGTCAAAATTTTGGGTTTGTGTCGCCCATTGTGTATGACCTTCTGAACACAAATCATTCAAAACTCGGATATTAAACCATTAAAAACATGTTTACTTTAATGTACAGAAGCTCGAGTAGTCTGTCTTCCCTACCCGATCAAGATATAGCAGGGCCATCAGAATCACAAGCAGCTTCAGATACATGGAAATCAAGATTCAGTGCTTTTTCAACAAGGTATTTCTTTAAGCCTTTTTATCTGAATCGGCGTTTGTATTCTGATATAAGTTCATTTTTCTTTGAAGATATAAAGAATCACTTTCAAAGAGTACAAGAGGATGGAAAGATAAACTCTTTAACAGAAGTCCTTCCATGTCAAATATCGGTTCACAAGTACAGATAGACGCAAATGCCAGAATCGATAATACATCTCGCATGATCGAACGCCTTGAAGTGACAGAAATTAGTAGACAATATTGTGATGATCAATCTTCATCAAGTAATTTATCCCAACAGGTTTCAGATGCAAGAGAAAATAACCATAATTGTGTTGAGACCACTGGCATTAATGTTTGAGCAATAAAATCTTTTGTTGGGGCTTGGCGTTGAAGGTGCACGCTACGTTTGGTATGTCTTTTGACTTTTCGTCACATGCTCAAACATGTATTCTTATGTTTGCAGAGTCCTTATCCCCTGATGCAGAAACTTCTGTGGTTTTGGATCGTGATTACCGTGACTTGAGTTCGCAATAATATGTTCTATTAATACAATAAATGATCAGATTCTCCAAAACATTCAATAATCAGTTTTTAAGACTTCAAACAAGATAAATAGATCTAAACATAATATTCTACATATCTTTTCTTACAACTGATGTTATATCATAATTCTCTTTAGTAAATGTAATGTAATCATCTTCAAAACAAACATCCAAACACATGCTTTGGGTTAATTATAGTAGCATGTCTCGAATGCTGATAATGGTCTATGCTTCTCGATTATATATCCATTTGACTTTTGTAGTCAAACGGGTCGGTCTTTGTTTTCTCATCATGGTGTTTCTTTTCTTTTTTTTTTTGTTGATCTTATTCATACCTTCTGATTTTGTTTTGCAGGTTGTCTGAAACCCATTTCAACTATTTTCAAGATTACATGACCTGGTGGCCCCTGCAAAACTTACACTCTGCTTGTAAATTTTTGGAATTTTTTTCGGATTGGGTATCATTGATCAGAATTTGAGATCTTTTATCGTTATTAAGTCTATATGAACTACATAAACATTAGTTTTGTCGGGCTATGCCAGTAGCAATATATCCCGACAAAACTTTTGTTTGTACTGATGAAAAATTTCTCCTTTGTTAAGAAAGCTTGTTCATTATTGGTTTTTGGTTGGTTTTTAAATGTTAAATTTTCAGACTTTATTCAAAAAGATGTGTTTGTATTTTTATAAAAGCCTTTCACTCTTAAGCATGTTCAGATTCAATTGCTAAAAAAGCTTAATATTTAATATTTTTCTTTTTCTCTATCTGATTCACAATTATGGCCCAAAATAAAATTTTCTTATATGGTTACACCCTTTTGATGATCCTGAACTTAATTGCAGGCTGCAGCTAAAATATGTAGTAGTTTTTAAAATTTTGTTCTCTTTTAATGATATATAAAGATAAATTGTTTGTTTGATGCCTTATTTGATGGATTAGAACAAAACAAGTAGTAGCGTGTTTAGCGACTCGGTTTTGTTTCTTTTATTTTTTAAGTAGTTTTAAAAAAATTGATTTGAATCTACAATTTTAAATTTGATCTAAATTTGGATTGATTTAACAAATTTTGAAATTTGGTTTGGACATTTAACATCTTAGAACGATTTTTATTATCCAGTTCACTATCTGTTGTTTGCAATATATGAATAATTAACCTATAGTATAAAAACAAAACATCTTACCACTTAAACTGTTATTTTTAAACATTTAAAAAAGGTAATATTGGGTGCTACTAAACATACATCAATAAGGGGAGAGGTATGTTTAGTACTAATGAGGTGCGTTTAGTCATCCGTAAATCTGTCGCGTGTTGGATAATCAACTCAAGCTGTTTTGTTAGAGTACTTGAAGTGTTATTAACTTTAAAAGCATAGTCATAGTTGAGTTGAGTCTATAGAATCATTAAACCCATTAATCACAAGCATATATTGTATTGAGTTACTTGAAACGTAATCAATTTGTATTATAGTAATTAAATGAGTTCTAAGTAATCTTTAACGACTCTGTTTTGCTTCGAAACACATGTGACAATTAAAAAAAAAGCATAACATTTTTTAAAGGTAGAAGATCCATTAATAGTTCAACTCACTCTAATAATATAGTAGATGATAAAACCAAAGAACACGATAAAAAGTTACACCCAAAACCAAACAAAGTAACGACACAAGCATGTTTGCGGATAGTTCCTACGTCGGAAAATGACACCATTCCTTAACTTCCATAGACTTCATATTGCGGTAAGGATTATTGCTTAAACTCTCGATTGTCTACGGGAGGAATCTGGGGTAATTGAAACAGTTCCAACGGGTCTCGGATAGAAAAAAAGCATAGATAAGAGGAAGGTGGCACCAAAAGCTAACACTCGACCAAAGTATCATCGCAAAATAACACTTCGCCTTGTTCTCGAGTTTAATTAGGCGAAGAAGGAAATGAAACATTTCTTTTTTTACTTTCTCTTCTCTTCACTTTCCAAGTATTGAAACAAAATTTTGTTGCTTTACTTTCTTTTTATCCTATTAAAAAAACTAAGACATGTTTTTCTCTTTCCTTTCATTTTCCTTTTTTTCTCTACCGAAATGAATTAAAAACACAAAAATGTGCTTAGAGGTTTCGGGGAATTGTAAGTATACATAATGAAAACACATTAAAAGTTATCATTTATCAATCAATTTCTAAACACATCTATAACCTATAATAAAAAAAATGTGTTCTTAATACATGTGTTATCATTCTAGCATATCAAATGACAAAAAAATTATTTTCTCGCATCTCTCTCATAATAAATACCAAAATAATAAAAACAATTAGTTTGACTTTCCTTTTTTACTAAAATATGTTAAAATAAAAAATATTTATATTTGTGTTTATTGTCTCTTTCATATTAAATGATAATTATTGAAAATAAAAAACAAAACTAATAAACATCTAAACTATAAATGTAGTTATTTTAATAATTTATTAATACATATTAAATATAAAGTAATAATTTCTAATTCATTATGTGTTATAACTTTTAAATATTCATTATATTTTTATTTCAACAATGGATAATAACATTTAGAATATAAAATATTTATAAAACTAATGCCACATGTAATCATCAAATTTCACTTCACAAAAACTTTCCTGTCTAAATAGTTTTTAACAAAACTTTCACAAATCATGCTATATTTTTTACTTGAAGCTTTTATTTTATTTTAATTTTTTTAACCCCAAGTGCGAAGTTTATTTTTAATTATCTCAATCACTAATTCACCACCAATTATTCTAGGGATTTTGAATCTATGATATCAATAATTTCAATTCTAATTTTATATAATTGATTTAAAATAAAAATAATAAAGTTTAAATATTTTTGTTTACATATTTAAATTATTTATTTATAATTTTTAACCTGTGTAATACACATGTTAATAATGTTAATAATCTGATCAACCATATAATATACTAATCTAACATGAACAACTTGAGTGTCCATCATCTTCAACCTTGAATTCCTTTCACATTCACCACCATGAATCCTCAGATCTATATTGCATTTCAAATCTTCCTCTTCATAATCATACTCCATCTCACACCTCCGGCAGCCACCGCCACGGCGGAGCCACCGCACCACCACCGCCAACCCCCCTCTCCTCCGATCAACTCCAACTCGGTCCTTTCAGCACTTCAAAACTCACACTACACCGAGTTATTCAAACTCATTGAAAAATCATTACTACTACAAACCCTTAAACAATATGTTTCATCTCACAACATCACCATATTTGCACCCACCAATTCAGCTCTCGTGCGACACTTAGATTCTGAGTTCAAACGGTTCTTACTAGAACCCGAGAATCTCATACTGTTAAAACATCTGTTGCTGCATCATGTTATTCCGTACCGGACCCGACCCGATGATGTGGGTGGGTCAGCTAGAGTGACCCGACCCGATGATGTGGTTAGACATGATGGGTTGATCCATGGGATTGACGGGTTGCTGGTGCCCCGGGTGGTTGAAGAAGAGTATAATTGGAGAAGAAGACGGAGTTTGATATCGGTGCAAGGTGGTGATGGGGTGGTGGTTCCGGTGGAGGTGACGACGGAGAAGACGGTGGCGGAGGTTGCTCCGCCGCTGCAGCCGGCGGAGCATGTGGCTGAGCAGATCAGAGGTGTGTTATATTGTTAATTACTTGTGATTGCAAACTCATGTTACACGTAGGTAATTAATGTTGTTTAATCGTTATTGTTGACAAACTCATGTTACACGTAGGTGATTAGTTTTTTTAAAAACAGAAACGAAGAGCCAACGGGTCGTACTAGTGGTTTAGTGGCCGGACCAGATTAAAATAACATATGAGGTGAATAACATAGAAACTAGAACTATAACATATATCCATTACAAAGGAATATAGAATACTTTATGTTTTAGTGTGAATTTGCGTTTATATTAAGATATGAATACTTTCTCAGAGTATTAACTGAATAAGAATATTTTGATTTTGAGATAAAAGAAGATAAAAAGCATATAAAAATATTAAAATCGGTCCCATCCCTCAGTCTGGTTCAACCAGTTAACTAGTCTAATTGGTTACCAATAGCCTAGTTGGTTCAAATGAAAACCGTTAAATGAGCTTAACCGGACCGGTTTCATACGTAGCACCTGGTCCAACTGGTTTGAGCGGCTAGTACGATCCGGGTTGTAAAACACTATAGATGATACAAGAGATAACACCTTGGGGTATACGCTCATGTTTTTTTACTCCATCTATACTTCATATCACTCATCTCTTTCACTCAACTTACTAAACTAAAATAGTTTCATATTAAATGGTCGTGTATACTTCATATCACTCACCTCTTTCACTCAACTCACTAAACTAAAATAGTTTCATATTAAATGGTTGTGTAGATGAACCCTTCATAATTTATTTAAGGGTAGAGTTTATTTGAAAATGAAAAGAAATTAAAAAAAAAAACTCTTCAACTAAATCTAAACCATTGATTTGGTTAAAATTGATAATTCTAAACGGTTTTGGTTTTGACGATTTGCTCATTTCAAGGTGCAGTTTTATATGGAACTTGGAATTTATCATGTAAATCAAATAAAACTTTTATATATTTTCTCAATTTTCAATATGTAACTATGTGAACCATATTTACCATTTTTTGAGTTTTGATACAAACTACTAATTTTGAAAGGAAAAAATATATTTTAAATCGGTTCAAATCATCAAACAGTCAAAATCAAAAAACAGTTTAAATGGCCAAACTGGTAAGCCGACCAATTTGGCTTGTAATCCCCAACGAAAGTTAATACTTAGATGCATGATTTTCATGAAACCAAACTGAACCGGACCGTATACACAAATAATATAACTGTATTTGATTATTTGCAAATGTAGGGAAAGCATATTGGCAATATTCTCGATTTACAAGAAGACTTGAAGGTGAGCATTTATCCATTTAAAATAGAGAAAGTCATCAAAATGATATACCTTAGTTAGTAAGCATGTCACACCAATTATACTATGAGATATTTTGAGGCTGTGTAACTAATTGATCTTGATGTATCATTATAAATGTCTTTAAACGTACGAATACAGCCCACATTTATAAAAACAAAACAAAATCTTATCTTACTACTCTAATAAAAAGGTAAATGGGTGTGTCACGTGTCAACACTACGTTAATTTTCATCAAAAAATTTTCTCTTCTCTCTCCTATAAAATAACCACATTAAATACTAATAATATTATTTATTTGTATATTATAATTATTTTTTTAATAACTTAAGAAAGAAATTTTTTTATTAATGTTATTTCAATAAAAATAGTTTTTTATAAAAAGAATTTGTGTCTAAAAAATCAAACTGTTTTTACATAATAATTTAAAATTGGTTTTTCTAAAGTAATTTTTTTAAAACAAAAATAATTAAAATAGGGAGTTATAGTAAGAACAATTTTAAAAATATTTTTTAAAACGTTCTTTGAAATATGTTTAATTTATCTTTGAAAAAAACAAAAAATATAATAAGTTCATAGTATTGTTTTATTATTTATAGTTATTATATCATTCGTATTTCCAAAGATATCATGTCTTGGTATATCATTTTATAATTTTTATTCTATTTAATATTTTATTTGTTCAACTCGTGTAATACATGAGTTTACTAAAGCTAGTTGCTTATAAAAGTGTAATAAGTTGACATATATGATATATGTGCATGTTATCCTTGTAAAGGATTGTGCTAATCTTTTCAGTATCGTTATAATTTTATAAGATTTTCCGGAATTATATATCTACTTTTAATGATTTCAGGGGTTCGGGTACAACATGAAAATAAAGAAAGGGATAGCGGATTATTTAGGAAAGTTCCTACACAAGAAAAGGGTTTTTTATTATTTCTTTTATTTTTCACTTCATTTGTCTTCATCATTTGTGGGTGTTGTTACTACGAGTAATGTAATTGATACCAGTAGAAGTGAGTTTTGCTTCTTTTTTCCCCCTTTTTTCTGTTTTGTTCTTAGAAAGAAACATTACATATTATTTATAACGCAAATACAATTTGTACAACTAATCAATTAAATTTGTTATAGACGATTGTGTTGTCCCATATTTAAATTGTACCTAACATAATAAAATCATTATCTTACGTAAAGATAACGAAACATAAAAACGGAAAGAAATGAAGAAGAGAGAAGTAAAAATTAAAAACTTTAAGCATAGTGAGAAATTGTTGCTTATGAGACAAATTAAAATGTACTGTCATTGTGTGTGTTTAATTTTAATACCTATAAAATAAAATATTACAATTTTTTTAAAATATTAATTATATTTATATCATAGAAAATCCTTACGTAAAGGAAGTAAAATGTTACAAACTCATTGCATAAAAGACGTAAAGTGTTATAAATCATTTACATTAAGAATGTTTAACGTAATTATTGAAGATAAAAAATTAACATGCAAGTATTTATATACCTAACTGATGTTTCCTGTAATATACTCAAAAAGATAATAATAGTTTTGATTTCTTAATTGATTACTCCACATGACATCTTTAAATTCAACAAATAAACAGATCCATTTTTTTACAACATATTCACTGCAGAACTGCACAAGATCACTTTAAAACATTAAAACAAAAGCAACCATCACCCTGTTACATACACTTGCAAAAACAAAAAATTAACCTCCAACAACAATGTGCTTAGGTGTCGTATCCTGATTGGCTGAACTCGAACCAAACCCGCTTTCCTGCACCGTAACGACTTCAACTTCACGAGGACCGTGACCCGGGGCTTGGCTTTCTTTCGCCTCTTTGACTTGTGGTTTTAAGTCCTTTACTTTTGACTTGTTAACTTCAACTTCTGATGTTTTGGTTAATGATTGCCTGTTGTACTGGTTGGAAGCCTTGTCACGGTTTGTGGAGTTGACCCTAGGCGACATGGTTTGGTCTGTAACCGCTTGCGGGCTATGAGTCGCCTCTGTTGGTTCTGAGGACTTACTTAAAGAGCTCTTGCTTCTCCCTAGCTTTGGCGATATGGGACGCGTGGTTGGTATCTGTAAATAAACACATACACCAAATAAAAACATGTTGTTTAACCCTGAATCTTGAAGCCAATTCACACAACATATCACCAAAGGTGATGTTTTGAACACAGAGTAGTAATCTGTGTGGGCTTACCAACTTTATGAAACGAGATACGTTTAACAGCACCTTAATCAGATTATCAGTTGACATATTGTTACCCCTAGATAGTTTATATGTAACATAACCAGTATACGAGTAATCACTTTCACAACGCAAATCCAAACACGACGAAAGTAGCATGAACAAAAAGGTACCTTCTTGAGTTGAGGTTTGGGAGGGGGCTCTTTGTAAAAGTTTGGCATTGGTGTAGCTTTAAATGTCAAACTTCTCCTCAATTTCTTTATCTCCTCTTCTTGGCTTTCCTACACAAGTTCAAATCATAACAATTAGCATCTAATCAAACACATATTCTTCTGTTGACTATAGAGTTCTTCAAGAACTACACCTTTGACTTTGCCTGCAGATTAGTCTTTTCTACTTCTTTTGCATGAACTTTCTCCTCAATCTTTGAATAAAACTAGTGAAAAAAAAAGATCAAATGTACATAAATCTTGCTGTTTATTAGTTTACACTTCAAGAAACCAATGAAACAAACAATGATCATAACAAATTCAAAATAAATATGCACCTGTTTTCGCCTCTCGGCCCGCTCATCCAACCTGAAAGAAAAGCTAGAGGTGCTGTTCCTACGCCGCGCGCTAGGTGTGGTGGCATTTCTGTTCAACTCATAAACAATGAAAAACATAAGACTTCAAAGTTCAAATAATGAATCATAGTATGATTAATGTTAATGAATCATAGTATGATTAATATACGGTGAAGCAGTTGAACTGGTGACATCGTTTTCTTTAACTTGCAGCGCGGTTTTAACAGGTTTCAATCCACTTGAAGCCATTCTATTCGCAGGGTTTGATCGAAAAGATGCTGACGTGGATAATGTAGGTTCCACAACCGGTTTCTTGAGGTCAGGTGTTCGAGTCTTTGCAGGGAAAGATAAACTTTGAGACAAAGTCGGTCGTGGTGTTCGACCAAAAGTGCTTGTATTAGGGCCATTTTTAGCCAATTTACTGTTCTTCAAAGCACTCCCTTTGGTGGAAACCTTAAAAAGATTTTGAGTTTTAAGGTTATCAACATTCTTTGATGATCGATTCGCTTGTTTTCTTGATGAATCAACTGCTTCATCACCTTTGTTCGTATTCTTATGATCGGATAGTATGATATTCACATCATCAACAGCTTCATTAACACTATGCACAGGTTCTATATGAACCTCATTTCCAGACTCCATCCCTGTTCGAAAGCATAATTTTCATTAGCATAGTCGATCAAACGGATCTACCAAATGCTTGACTTAGCTCCCGCTTTGCGTATGGTCCGGGGAAGGGCCAGATCCCTTCATAATCTGATGTACGCAATCTTACCTACACTTTATGCGGGAGATACTGTTTCCCTCTCGGCTTGAACCTATGTGTTCAAAACCGGACCGTACAATGAACATGTCGCTAACTCGCTATAGCGGTTCACTGGGTCGGATCGTTTGAACCGGATGACATCATATATAACTTTTTTAAAATTATTTATATGTATATGATTTAAAAACAAAACATGGAATACTAAATGTTTTAGGGTGAATTACACGTTTAACCCAATATAAACACTTAAATAACTAAAATATGTGCAGTAAATTACTAAATTAATTAAAAGTAAGATTTTGAAATGAAAGAAAATAAAAATAAAAAAAATTGAAATCTGATATGACCACCCGGTCTAGTTCACCGGTCCAACCAGTAACCAGTCGGTTCGATAATAACCCGCCCAAATACACACAAACTGGACTGGTACTGTTATA
>BJCM01087512.1:0-7500 GCA_018326385.1 Flaveria bidentis
GGATGGCACGCGGGGGAAGCTACTCGGAGGGGCAAGACTGACATCCATTCTTAATAAGAAATCACTGTTGTTTTGTAATACAGTTAAACTATTCTTTTGTAAACTGATTAATCCAAGGTGTATTGCTTAACAACAGTGTTTATAATGAGATGAATGGCTTTTGTTAAAATTAATTCTGCTGCTTAAATTTGTAAGTTTATAATGTTTTATGTAATTCTAACGGTGAATGACCAATTGTGAGGTCTCCGGAAACGTGGCCTTACAGTTAAGGCATCAAACAGTTCATTAGCTGATTGGCAATGCTCAAACCCCACCATGAAAAAGTTGGGTATAATAGTCATCAGAACAATCATGGCATTGCCATCAATATCAAGCTATTTGTGGTTTTCTTTAGAGTAATATTCCACCGCCTTCTGTATCATGGCACCACCTTCAGCATGTGCAACAACCTTTGGTTTGTAAGGGCCATTGGAAATAGATCTCCACATTCGACTGTCTTGATATCTGATGAACCTTTCAATACATCTGCTCCATTGTCTGAAGTTTTCTGGGGTAATGATATGTGCTTTAGTCATCGTCCCCATTTCACATTCAGATTTTTGGTTAAGGGCCATTTTTAGTGTAGTGAGTAGATGAGTAAAGAAGAGGTTGATTTGGATGGTAAGATCACACAATCAAGAGCCTAAGAAGCGCAAATACCAATTGCAGGATTAGCTTTTGTTCTAAACACAAGTATTTTTCTCTCAAACTCACTAAGTAACACTTAGGTTTATAATGAAGAAGAATCCTTCTAAGAGTTGATGATAATATACTAAGTAAATCAAAGCAAATATAAGAGAATCATTTTTAAAGATACTTCTATATATTATTTTTAACTCAAAATATTACAAGACTCTTACAAGCATATTACATGAGTTACAATGAGAAACTATATATACTACTTCCTACAGCCGGATGTACTTTGATACCACCTGGAAACCTTAAACCAAAGTAAATACTAAAAATTTAAAGTTAAAGTATCTAAGATAAAATATTATCTAAGATATGGTAGTCATGACATATCCATGACTTACCTTTTGTCACAAACTAAAGTGGCAACTGTACTAACTGATAAAGGTGAATACTGGAATAAAGTATGGTCAACTACATAGGTATTAAGAAAATGCCATACATTATATCAGATGTCTACAGTGGTGTGTTAGATGAACCATACTTATGTCCACTGGTTCATAGTAGTGTCTTCGAAGGTTAATTGGCTTTGGAAGAACAAGTTCTTCCGAGGCCAATTATACTTTGGAAGAGACTGCTTTTTCTAAGGCTTGGGGACTTCTACTTCAGAAGTCATTTGTCTTAAAATCTCTAAGTCTTGAACTTCGGAATAGATGACTTTGGAGTTTTCCTTTGGAAGTTGGAGTTTTCCTTCGGAAGTTAGAGTTTTTCTTCAGAAGTTAATCTTGCACTTGTCTTAGGAAGAACTCCATTTGTCTTCAGAAGTTCCATACTTAGATTTAGAAGTTCTTTATTTGTTGTACCAAAATAATCTAAGTATTTGGTTTTGGTTGCACCAACCTTTCTAGATCCAACAAACTTAGTGTCAGCCAGTTCATTTACCTTTTTTAAGGGAAGTGAGACGAGTTCATCAACGTTATAGTTCCTGGTACCCAAGTAGTTTAATCTGGCTGCCCTGAACTCATCATCTTGAGTGTTTGGCTTGGGACCAGCCTTTATAGTAGCTTCCATAAAGCTTGGGGACCCACTTGAACTCTCTCCCCTTAGCTTATTCTTCCTCCTTAATCTCCTCAGGAGCCAGTTTCCTTTTCCCTTTGTCACTCACAAGCCTTGATGACTCAGGGTGGACATAGATTTGGCCTTCATTGCTTGGTTTAACACTTAAGCTCTAGCCAACATGAGTTTGTGAAGCACCTTCACTAGCTGGTGCCTCACTGAGGGTAATGGGTGCCGAAGAGGTTCCTGTCTCAAGGTTCACAGGCTCAACTACTAGGCCTTCAGTCAACGCTTCCCCTTCGAAGCTAATCTTGGGGTCCACCTCAACATTCAATTTACTAATAGTCTTGCTTGCTAGCCTTTGTCTATGTAATTTGGATCTCAGCTTGAACTCTTATAGCACCCTATCTTGAATCTTATATGGTAACCTTGAAGCTATCCTGTTTTGACTTGGATTGACAAGTGGAAGATCAATCAGATAGGTTCTCTCATAGAATCTCAGGTTGGAGAAGTCGAAGATTTCTTATTGCCTTTGAGATCTAGAGATTACCAGGGCTCTTCTATCCATGTCATATCTCCATCCCATAACTAGATTCTCAGTGTGATGAGATGGTGAAGACATAGCCCTTGGTATACACTCCTTAAAAAAATTTGTATGAGTGAGTCCACATAAATGTGGACTTGAGGAGGTTGTTGAGTATGGATAGTTTCAAGTGAGGTTGGTGAGTCCTCAATGTCCATACTCTAAGAAGAATTCCTAAGTTCTGTGATTGCTAGGACTTTCTTCCCCTTTTTGCTAGCATCATCCTCATGCATAGGTGAGTTAGAGGTTAACTCCACCACATCCATAGGAACCTATGGACCTGGTTGAGTCTTTCTGAATGGTCTCTCAACTAACTTGCCCTTGAGATCGGTGATCTTAAGTTGCTGATCATTAACCCTCCTTTGCAAGGTAGTCACCTAAGATTCCAGATGACTAACCTTTGAGAGTAAATCAGTGCAGGTTTTGGTCAGTTTTTGCACCTTTAGTTTCAGACTCCCCTCGTCTTTATTAGAAGAATCATGGGGGGATGAGAGAATAGGACATATTTAGGAATGTCGGGCTTTCTCACAGTCTTGAAGATGTCTACCTTCATCTATCACATTTTTAGAACATTACCTGTACCCTTTAGCTGTGAGCCCAATTCATAATTAAGAGTATGTTAGACATATCTAGGGAACATGTAATATTCTAAAGAGTCTAATTTAGCAAGTAAATTAGTATATACAAACTAATAATACCTAAACTTGACCCACTGAACCATCCTATGGACTATGTAGGAAAGGTCTTTAGGAATTTGGTCCCATCCTCCATGCTTGTTAGATAGACAATGGATGACTACATGGAGGATGTACTTCTACTAGGAAAAAGACCTTTCCATTTATAAAGGTTCTTACAAAGTAATCACCTTCATAGACCATCTACCTGAAGGACTGGTTGATAGTAGACTATGAGAAGGACAAGTGACCTTCTACATCATCTAGCCTAAGATGAGTGTTAATGGAGATTGGAGTGATGAAGATTGTCTTCCCTTGCACTATGGCAGACAGTGCCTTCTCCCATCCTTAGTGACATCTTGGTAGGTCCTCCAAAACTCTAAGAGTTAATATTTATAAAGTGAAGATCTATGGTAAGGGAGGTGAAGTAGTTGGATAGAGTTAAGAATCGACAAACCTCTGAGAAACCAGGATCTTTATTAGAGTTCAACAGAGCAACTTGATCGTGATATTTTTTAAATGAATAGAAAACTCTAGTTGGTTTGAACGATAAAGGTTGGCCATTTATGAGTAGCCTTGTGGTGAAGAAAGGTAAGAACAAATACGGTTTGTGGGTGAGTTTAGGTTAGAGAATTCTGCAGATGAAGAGGAAGTGAAAGAGGGGTAACCATTGAGTGTGTGTATATATATATATATATATATATATATATATATAATGGGTTTGAGACAAAGTAATGTAAAATGATAAACTTTCAAATCCGGATGTCGGTCCCACCTCTGAAAAAATGCCCAAAAAGTAGTTTCTTGGAAGTCGAAAATTTTCCGAAGGTAATTTGTTTTCGAAAGTTTATAAAACTTCTGAAGCCAATTTGACTTTGGAAAATATTACTGAGCTTTGTGGAAAATTTTCTTTGGAAGAAAAATACTTAGAGTATTTTCACTTCCGAGACATATTTGGTTTCAGAAGAGATTAAGACTAGGAAGTTTTATTCACAAAGGAATAAATCTTTCTAGACTTAATTGCTTTCAAGAAAAAATTCTTCTTTAAAAATATATAAGTATTTAGAAGCATATTTAAGTTTTGGAAGATATAAAAATTTCTATCGAAGGTAAGTTTCTTATGAGTAGTTATCTGATTTGAAGACTTAATGTTCTTTTGAAGACAACTTAATGTCTTCCGAGAGAAAATATGTCTAAAATTTCCAAAATTCTAAGAAATATCATTTACAAGATTTTCTTCCAGAGTAGTCTTGAGTTAAGTTTAAGAAAATCTACTCAAAGTTAATCATCCTAATAGATGATACAAGATACTTATATCTCTATTCATCAAAAACCTTTGTGAATAGATCAACATATTGTTCATATGTGTTAACTTTGGCTAGTTTTATCAATCCATTTTCAAAATTATCTCTAATTAAATGATACCTGGTGTTGATATGTTTTGTTCTTGAGTGCTACACAGGATTCTTTATGATGGAGATTACACTGTTGTTGTCTATATGGATTGGAGTTTCCTTGATGTTGAATCGATGCTCCAGCATCTAATTCTAAATCCAAAGTACTTGAGCACAACAACTAGTCGCAACAATGTATTCAGCTTCAACAGCTGATACAAACACATAGGATTGTTTTTTATATTGCCATGAGACTATCCTTCCACCAAGCAATTAGCATCCCCTAGATGTAGATTTTACAGTCATATCACAACCACCATAGTCACTATCTGTATAAGCATACAAATTGAAGTTAGATTCTTTGTATACCAAAAGCCTAGTTTGGGAGAACCTTTAAGATAAATTCTATTGACAACAACTAGGTGTGACATCTCAGAGTTGGCTTAATATCTTGCACAAATGCATATAGCAAACATGATATTAGTCTTGCTAGTTCTGAGGTACGTAAGAGATCCAATCATAGCTCTATAAAGATGTTCATCTACACGCTCACCCTCAAGATTAGGTCCAAGGGATTGGTTTCTTGCTATGGGTGTTTTTGCAACCTTACATTCAGTCATGTTGAATATTGTACGTATGTCTTGTACATATTTTGACAAACTTATGAAGATGCCATTATGTATCGCTCGTAATAAAGTCAAAACGAACTATTGAATAATAATGGGCTTAGTCGAGGTTATTTAATGAAAATAAGCAGGAAATGGATTACAGACTGAGTAAACCTTACGGGCTATGTGTTACACGAGCTTAGGGTCCGGGAATGCCCGATATATATAAATAGATCAGCAAGAGCCACTCTCATTTGCAGCTCAAGCACCCAACTTCTAGAGAGAGTGTGTAGAGAGAGAAAGTAGAGTAAAAGGTGAAGATTCAAGGCTTGGTTGATCAAGAGACTGAATATCGGTGTTTGTGGGCATCCAAACAACAAGAAAAGACCAAGAATCCAGGTAAGAAACATCATCTAATCGTCTCTTTAGATTATACCCGGATTCTAGGGTTTAGGGGTTTTGAAAGTGGCAAAGAATCATCTAAAACTCTCTTTTTTGTGTAAGAAAACATATAAAAAGCTTAGATATAGCTTCTTGGATGATAAACCAAGGATTTGGGTGTAAAAGGTTAAAGTTTTGGGTTAAAATGGGCTGGTTCATATTTTTAGCTTGTTCTGTGAAATTGCATGCTCGTCCAGCGAAATTGTGTAGTCATCCAGCGAAACTATAGTGTCACAGACATGGATTTCCAATTAATGTTGGGCGAAACTAGCAGCGAAACTAGTAGCGAAATTGCTAGTGAAACTGCTTGCGAAGGTGGCAACGAAATTGCCAACGAAACTGGTAGCAAATATGCTGATCTAGCAACGAAATTAGCAGCGAAATTAGGTAGAAATTAACCCCTTTGAGTGTTAACTTATCTATAGGCTGTGTAGTTTCACCTTTGCTTAGAAAGCTTGATTGAGAAGCTACTCACTGAGTTCAAGTGAGTTCTAGATCCCCTATTTTAAAGGTTTTAAACTATTTGGGGCTGGTAATGCATATTTAAATGTTTGATAAGATTTGGGGTGAATACCCATATGTTCATGTGTATGTGTATGGGGATGGATGGTGTATGATGATTATATGATGATGTGTGATGTTATATGTGATGTTTATGGTAATGTTATGTATGAATGTGTTATGTTGACTTTATGTTTCTATTATGTATTATTTCATGGCTTACGTGTTATGATTATGAAATGAACAAAAAGTATTATGTAACGTAAAACGAAAGTTAATGATAATGATAAAAGGAATGTAAAGAAAGAATGAATGCATGCATTAATGAAAGAACGAATGTAAGAAAGTCTTGCAAGCAAATGTATGGAGGTTCACACCTAATGAAGGGTGTTAACTCAACTGTGTGCGGGTTAGCTACCCCAGAAGGACGCACACTGGGGTCTAATCTTTGTGATTGATCATATGTATGGGACACTTGTTGCTTGCCCTAGGTACTGGAGTCAGCTTCGTGCATAATATTAGGGGTCTAATGAAAGACTTTAAGCCTTGTGACCAGCTTCATGCATAATGTTCGGGGTATAGCACATGGCATTGGTCTGGAACGAGAGGTGAGTGATAGTGATGAATGTACTTTCCCTAGGCCCAATAGTCAGCTTCGTGCACATTGTTCGGGGTATAGTACATGACATCCGAAGATAATGACAAACGTGCGAAATGTAAGAAATGTATGATAAGTACGAGAATGAATGAATGATAACGAGTAACGTACGATGGCGAATGATGATGAAAGATAATAATAAGAGTATCTATATGTACGTATGATGTATGATCGCGAACAAAATTAAAGAATAATTTTAAACCAATGTAAAGTATTTTATTTATAAAACTAAAACTCACTCAGCAACACTAATTTTTATGTATTTTCCAGTTGGCAGGTAATGATTGCTGAGAATGGCATGGGCGCAAGTACTTAGCAAGTTTTTGGATGACATCCATTTTGTGTAGCAATGATGTTTTTGTGATGTAATACAAACAAAGAGATTTTGTAATGGTTAACAATGTTGTATTATTTTGCAAAAGTAGTCATTAATATAATGAAATGGTTATTTAAGTGTTTCGCTACGATATTTTAGTATAGTTAAATGTATATTTTATATTTTATATGCGATGAATGACCAACTGTGAGCATCCCGGGGTCTTACACATTGTCAATCTACTTCACTTGAATTCCTAGAATGAAATTGAGTTCCTCCATGACACTCATTTCAAATATATTCTTCATTAGATTCTCAAATTTTTTACAGAGCTTTGGATTAGTAGACCCAAAGATAATGTCATCTACATAAACTTGAACCAGCATCAAGTCATTATTTGTTCCTTTGATGAAGAGTGTTCCATCTACAGTATCTCTCTTGTAGCCATGCTGATAGAGAGACTAAGATAATGTCTCACACCACTTTCTTGGAGCTTGGTGCAGCCCATAAAAGCTTTATCAAGTGGGTAAAATAACTACCAATTGACCCATTTAGTATAACTACTTGACCTATTGGTTCACATATGAAATACTACTAAAA
>BJCM01087514.1:0-18526 GCA_018326385.1 Flaveria bidentis
GTATGTTTAACCCATGGAAACTCACCAACTTTCAAAGTTGACCCTTTATTTTTAACATGTTTTAGGATTACTACTTGAGGAATTCTTTTAACTCATATAGGATTTGGACTTAGTTTAATTAGATATCTTATAATGTTGTTTAATCCTTTGTTGTATTGTATTGACTTATTTGTCTACTTTTATTCAATGAAAAATGGCATTTAATATTATTTTAACTTATTAAATTCCATGAGCTATGAACAATCATTTCACATTCGTCCACCCCGATGATTCCGCCGTCGGGTGGGACGTGACAAAATCCAACACTGCTCATGCATTATGTTAAGATCATTATTCCTTAATATGAATCTAGCTATGAATATTACGTAATAGAGACTTGATTAGTTTGTTAAATTATGTCATTATGTGCTTTCTTATATTACAATGTATGTCTACATTATGTGCTATGTAGGGATCCGATTCATTAGATCCGATACGTTATGTCATCATGTGCTTTACTTAGTATGAGTCTATAAATATACATAATAGAGACTTGATTAGTTTGTTAAATTATGTCATCATGTGCTTTCTGTCGCAAGCTTTAAGATCTACTGAACATTATTCTTTATATGAACAATGCACACACACAAACATATTACCAATTTGCATGAATCTGAGTTGCTTAACACATTGTCTGATGCAATCGAAAACAGAAGGATAAATAATTGATCCTCTTGATTCAATAAGAATACCAGAAACAATTTTTCTAACTATAATTGATTCGCAAAAAATGCTGATAATCAAGAATTCATACTAACACACACAGTAACAGAGAGAAAAAAAGATTTTTCATAAACTTCAATAAGTACTCCACCCATCTTTTACAAACATATAAAGAAAGAAAACAAAAGTCAAGTGAGTCACAAAACATAAACGGACAAAAAACTGGGCTAAACGTATAGCCTAACAAAATGTAAAAATAAGACATAAATTGAAATAACTCTTAAAATAAGCCGTTTTTGGGCCCAAAACGGAGACTTCTAGATCAAGTTATGACCATTTCAATGAAGTCACTTTTGATAAACAATCTTGAGTCTCCAAAAAAACTATAACTTACTCATCCACACTTGGATCCATATCATGATCATTTGTAGTATCCATTGCCAATATCATGAAACAAACTCCACTCATACAATCACAATTAAGGTTCATCGTAACTTGTACAAAGATGAATCAAATAACAAAAACGAGACGGTGAATAGAAAAACCAAAATGAAAGAACAACCAAAAGAACAAAACCTTCAGGCAATTTTCTTTTTTTTTTCCAGGCTAAAGAACCCCATCATGATTTTGTAATTTACTTTTTTACAGGCTAGTTACTTGCTGGTCGGTTTCTTTTATATTATTATCAATATGCTGTTCGAAAAAAGAACCTTCAGCCAAGAAAAAATCAACCTATAGAAGCCAAAGTAAAAATAGAGTAAAGTGTTATTTTTATCTCTGACGTTTTGTTAAATTTGTCATTTCAATCCAAAATTTTTTTTTGTCATTTCAGTCATTATAGCTTACCAAATGTTGTCATTTAAATCCACTCCACTAACCCCATTAAATTCTCATTAAATATGAGGGTTATTTAGTCTTTTTCATCACCCTAATTACCCAAATTTAACAAAACAATCAATTAATATTTAATTAAAACAAAAAAAACATATGAAGCGACTAGTGAGACCAGACGCTTCTATTTAAAAGTTTCGGTTAATTCTAACTCATGTTATTCAATTGAGGTCTACTATGAGATTTCACTTGATTTTCATGTTTTGTTCAAAAGTGCACCAATATTGTTCGTCAGAGATCTACTGTTGTCACATTTTGTTTGATTGGGCTATATTGTTGTCACGTAACATGACAATACCAGACATCAATCAAACAAAACGTGACAATAGCATATCTCAATAAGATAAATGTACATGTTAAAACAAATATGAAAATCATTTGAAATATTAAAGCAGACCTAAATCAAACAAAATAAGTTAGAGTTAATTGAATATTTTAAATCGAAACGACTAGTCTCACTAATCACTTCATATGTTTTTTAGTTTTAATTGAATATTAATTAATTAATTTGTTTTAATTGGATAATTAGAGTATTGAAAAAGACAAAATACCCTCACATTTAACGGATATTTTAACGAAGCTAGTGAAGTGGATGAATATGATAACATTCGGTAAACTATAGTGACTGAAATGACGAAAAAAAAAGTTTTAGATTGAAATGACAAATGAAACAAAATGTTTGGGACGAAAATAACACTTTACTTGTAAAACTATATTAAGGGTCAAAACATTGACTTATGAATAGCAAAGGACAAAACGTTTTCACCATACCTCATAATCTCAGATAATTCATTTACATCTACCATTTTACATGTTTAAAAAGAAAACATTTAAAAAAATAAACCTTAAAGTCAAACAAGACAAATGGCCAAACCAGAAAGAAACATATGTTATGAAACCCATAAAACGAGATTAGCGTATAAATTTGGCCAATGGCCGATAACATTAAACACCTATCCACGCCCTAAAACCTAGTATGAAAAGAGCTACATGGCTCTTATGTATTTTTTTAACAAGCATCAAATGAGCTAATTACATCAGTTAACCAATGGTTTTGATCAATTCTGTTAGTTTTAAAATTGAAATTGTTTTAAAATACATAAGTTAAAGAGATGAAGAAATAGTTATCCTATAAAGTTATTGATGATGGAACATAATTATTTGAGACTAATCAGTTTACTCGCTAACAGTTAAAAGCATGTTAAGTTAAAAACAGGATATTTGTAATGACAATGCTTTGGGTCACAGCCACACAGTTAACCAAAAGATAGGCTTTTAAAAAGTAAAGAATTTAATAATTTAGGAATTATGGTCAGTAAACTTAAGAAGAGGGAATTCCAAGGAATCAGGGTGTAGTATTTTTTTAAAAGAACTAACTGTGTAAGTTGAATCTTAATTTGGTATCCATTTGGGTTTTATTCTTCACATTTCTTGACAAGTTGTTTATTATATTGAAACTTTATTACGATTTAACTCTAATTATTGTAAATTGACAAGTTGTTTATTATTTTGAAACTCATAAGTGTCCTGTGCTTTTACTTTTGAGGTCAAATGAAATACCTTCCATATGCAGATTATTTTAATTCTGTTGCATTTACTCTCAAGAAAAATTATTTTGAAATGGTTACTTTACACAAATTTGAAATGGTTTTGACTATTCTTGCGAACCATGTCTTGTTTTAAACTAATGTTGCACCTTAATTAGTTTGACAATCATTATATACTTGATACACATGTATTGTCACATCATCAACTTGCTACCAACCGAATCGTATTGACTTTAGTGAGAGTGTACAACTCTAAAATAGACTATTTTAATTCAAGATTTTAAAAAATAGACTAGTTCAATTCAAGATTTAAAAAAAACAGACACACCCGTCACAACATACGGACACTCCCACTAGTTACTGTATAAAACATTTTTTTGTCTTTCATCGTAATTTCATAATATTTTTAAGACATCTAACATAAGTTTTAATATGTAAGGTACAATTTATTAATGCATGAAAAATATATCTTTCAATTTTACCCTTGTAAAATTCTAAACATTATTAATTTCACTTATTTATAACATGTAAACATTTTATTTTTAAGTAATGTAAAAAACCTAAAATAACATCAAATGATAAATATATTAAGAAGTGAAATATGGTTTTTAAAATAAGAGATAAAGCAATCAATAATAGTAATAATTATAATTAGAAGAAAAATATAAGAATTAAGTTTGCTTTAATAACTTCAATACCAACCTTAGTTTTCATCACTAATTATTTTCCATAAACGATTGATCTTTTACAAACTTAAGCTATAAGATTAACATCGAATTAAGCAACACCAAATTATATTCGTTACATGTAAACTTTGACCTATTACATCTATTTTTTATTAACCATCAAACGTTGTCAATATTTGTATCTTTAGTCTCTATAACTTCAATACTATTACTTGATTTATCACATTGTTTTTGTTTTGTATTGGAGTTGAGATGCTACATACAAAAATGCCAAAAAATTTGAATACTCCTAGAATTTCAAGCATCAAATAAAATTATCTAGCTCTCCTTTATCTAAGTCATTGTTGAGCCGGTAAGTTTTATATTTGTAATAGAAACTAACAAACTACTCACGAAATAACCCATAGGCATGATACTAAGGAATAATTCAATGCTTATGGATTTCATCCTCTTAGTTGTTTCTTCCATGAAAAACTCAAACTTCCCATAGGTAAAAACTTCACCAGCACCCACAAAGAAAATGTGAGTACCTAACCAAAAGGGACCAATTTTCACATCGCGTTGCCAAAACATTTGTCTTCTTCTCTTCTCACATACAGTAGCTACATCCATTTCCATCACTAAGAAAACAAAGCCAACGCCACTTTTTTGAAGAGTTGTGAGTCTTTCTGATCATGGGTCATCTCTTTACGAATAAATGCCCGTTAGTAAAAAGATGTATATAGGATGGTGGAAAAGTATAAGAAGACAAAAATAAGGTTGCGGGTATTTTTTATTTGCTATAATCATGGTTCATTGCGAGTGCTTGCTCAATGTTAATTGAATGTGTCCATCTGACTATACATTGTCCAAGACATAATGCATGTAAACCGTATGAGAATGAGCTTTATCACCAATTTGACATTTTATACTTGAGCTAAGGTTGTAACTGCCCACAGGTCGCTTTTATTTACATTTTTTGACATGCTAACATCCCCACTTGCAACCTTTTTAAGACATTTACACGTATCAAGTGATAAGTATTTATAGATAGTGCAAGATGTTACAGTATAATTTTACAACTGGTTTGTATTATTCACCTGAATTTAAATGGGTGGAACTTCAGAGTTATGACCACTATTCAAGTAGCTAAGATGGCCGAGGTGAGCTAACTTCTTGTTCTTATATGTCCAAAATAGCACTTTGAATACAACCATTAGTATGCCTCCTTTCGGTCCTTTACAACAATAAATTCTTTCTCCGCATAGTAGCAGAACAAGAGCTATAATCTTTACCTCGACATGTATCTAGTTTCCGGTACTACCATCTCTGCTAATTTGTCTTGTATATATATCGGTAGCGTTATTGAAAAAAATGAGCTGATGCTCACGCTTAAATACAAGTGTTGAAGAATCGGGCAATTGCTTCTAGTTCTTTAGGGTTTGTCCTCTGACTTCTCGAATTGGTCAGATCATAATTCAAAGGCAGTTGATTTTATTCAAGGTATTCTATCTCTGCCTGAGTATCGGCTCGCTTTTCACAATAACTTTATACTTATATATATAAGACAACTTGAGTAGAGATGGTAGAACTAGAAACTGGATATGTACTGGGATAATGATTATAGCTCTCATTTTGCTGCTACGCAGGAAAAGATTTTATCCTTATAAAAGACCGAAAGGGAGATCGCTAACGATTGTATTCAAAATGTTATTTTGGGTATTTAAAAACAGGAAGTTAGCTCACCCTGACCATCCTAGCTATTTAAATAGTGGTCACAACTCTATATTCCCCACACACAAAAATCAAATGAATAATACAAATAGCTGTAAATTTATACTCTAACAACATGCAACCTCATAAATACTTATCACTTGATATATGTATGTGTCTTGAAAAGGTTGCAATAAAGGATGGTAGTACGTCGACAAAAAAAAAGATAAAAGCAATCGTACATTAAGCAGTTACAACTATAGCTCACGTAGAAGACTTTAAAATGGTGATAAAGCTTATCCCCATATGGTTGACATGATTTATGTTTTGGATGGTGTATTGTTAAATGAATACCTTCACTATTGAGCAAGCAGGTGTCATGAACCACGATTATGACAGATTGAAGATACCCGCAATTTCATGTTCTGTCTTGTTATACTTTTCCACCCACATATTCACATCTCTTTAAGAACGAGTATTCAATCTAGAGTTGGGCTAGTTTTCTCAATGGTGGGAATGGAGGCAGTTGTCTGTGAGAGGAGAAGAATGCATATGTTTATGTAACACCGTATGAAAATCAACGTCTTTTGATTAGGTCCTCAACTTTTCTTGGTGGGTGCCGGTGAAGCTTTTACATACGGGCAGTTTGAGTATTTCATGGAGGAAACACCCAAGAGGATGAAATCCAAAGGCACTAGATTATTCTTAGGTACCGTGGCTATGGGCTATTTCACGAGTAGTTTTTTAGTTTCTATTACAAATATGACCACTTACTGTTTCAACGACGACTTAGATAAGGGGAAGCTAGATAGCTTCTATTGGATACTTGGAGTTCTAGCAGGTGTATAAAATCTTTTTGGAATTTTTGTATGTAGTGTCTGAACACCAATACAAAACAAAACAATGCTATAAACCTAGCAATAGTACTGAAGTTATAATAGAGATTAAGACTACAAATATTAATAAAGTTTGATGGTTAATAGAAAATAGATGTAATGGATCAAGGATTATATGTAATAGATATAATTTGATGTTGTATTAAAGGCCAAAGAAACTCTTATGAATCTTTATAGTAGTGTAGAGGGATGTTATATTTATCTGGTTCCTATGATCCGATGTTTTTAAAGAGACTAAATTCAAAGTTTAAAACGACTACCCATACGCTACATCTTTTGTTTAACCATATATTCTAACCAGGAAGGAGGACTGTGTGCACACCAACGAGACAATAGTAGACATATGCATATGAAGATGTAAGCATCAGCAAATATTTGTTTCCATTTAAACTTGGTTATCAGATAAATAATACACACGAAGATGTAAGCATCAGAAATTGATGTAGCATTGATTGATAAATAAAGATAAACTTATACATAGAGGAACACAAGGTTAAAAGTTTAATGTGCATAAAATCTTTCCAAAAAGATATTTAATCTTTAAAAGCTAATAATAATAGCATGTTAATTTTGGATTTGGAGACTTGTTTGACAGCAATATGAAAAATGTGATCTTAAACAATCTAAAGTAAAGATGTGGAAGTATCAAAATGCATAACAACAAGAACCCAAGTCCTATTTGATTATTTTCCCCATGGTAAGATAGCATAATCTTGTATATACCTAAAAAGAGAGCATCTATAACTTATGGGAAGGTCAAGATGTTGACTTTTTTCTGTCAAATGAAAGACAACTCAGAATCATTTATAAATGTAGAATGTAAACATGAAAAGCTTAAGGTGTTGATGACGATTTAATTACATGAAATCTAGCAACATGGGACCTGAAATTGTTTACATTATTGAATACCACGAATACTTGTTTCCCTTTAAACCAAGCTATTAGATAAAAATACATACAAAGACTTAACAGTGCATCAGCAACTTGATGTAACATTGTGTTAGCATGTTGACATTCATGATATCATTATTTGACTCGACAGCGGAAAGTGAAATATGAATATCAAAGTTAATAATTAAAGTAACTTAATAAATTTTAATAAAATGGAGTCAAATACGGAACATGATTACCAAAAGGAATAATTGTAATAACAACATGACTATTCACCTAAGCAGAAACAATACATAGGTCAATAAACCTTAAAACAAAAATGATGATGGACATATCAAAAGACCAAAATGATTTTCGAGAAGAAAAGATAACCTGTTTCTTAACATACCAACGTAACATGGAACCTTTGTTTTCTACTCGAGTTTGCATACCTAGTAGGCAGTAGCTATGACATGTACACTGAATCAACATCCCACTGCATTTTACGAAAGAAAATCATTAGTTAAAACCAAATGAGGATTTTGTAACTTTGTAATATATATATATATATATATATATATATATATATATGTATGTATGTATGTATGTATGTATGTATTATAGTTAACTTGGTATATGAATCCACCAGTGCGTTACACATTGATTTCGTGGATTTGTTAGCCTTAATGTACACATCCTACTAACTTGCATCAACTAACATCTGATAGTAAGCATATCACAAAGTAAAAAGGTGGAACATTGTTTTAAGTATAATTAGACAGATATAATCTTTTGCATAAAGATATATTTTACATGTAGACTGATGACATATATATGTTGTTAAATTGTACAATCCACTCTACATTGAATAAAATTGATCCAGCAAGAATCAAAAAGTGGACCAAATTGTTCATCTCAATATCAATAGTCAGTGAAAGCACATGAGATTCAACAACATTTTAATCAGCATGTTATTAGTGCAACAACAAGGTGATCTGGTTTTTGGGTCGGTAGTGCTTGCTATTTTCATGAACATGTATTCTATGATGTTGCAAAACATTTGTGTAAGTGGTTTGGATTTTACATTAATCAGTCGACCCAAAAACCTATATAGTAAAAAAGTTGATCGAAAGAGATATTAGCTGAAAAATTTTATTTAAATAGTTCTAGTTTAAATAATCCGTGGTAGCAAGAGGAGTACGAAGGAAAACCTTGATCAAATCGAAGCGTTTTTCCTTATATATGGTGATGATATATAGATTGATTGTACACTATATCCAGAACAATGATACTACTGAACTCTCTCTATTTCAAAAGAGGTGGAAAGAAAGAAAAGGAAGAAAATATATGACTTTGCAGGAACTTGAGTGGCTAAAAGGCATGACAGATTACACCAAATTTATAACAAATGATATTAAATTAACCAATTTTTAAATATAGTTTCTAAAGGTTCGTTTTTAATACATATAGTAATTGTAGTATTGCATACGTCAACATATTTTGCATTTAGTGTACAAAAAATCCCAAAAAAAGTAAATTGAAATGTTACGTGTACACTTCAATATTAAGGATTTAATTACATAAATTAATAACAAACATTAGTAGTCTGTTAAAAATACTAAACATATTATAACAAGTATATTAAACATTTTAAAAATCTATGAGACATACTTCATATTTACATCATTTATTTATTTACAATTTTATATTTTTCACTTTTAAAATCCTAAATAATACATTTAAATAAATCAACGCTTTTACACGGCATGCGACAACACCAACTAGCATCAATGAATTGAATATGAGTTAGAGTAAGCAAACATTCATTTAGCTTCACTTAATTACCTGAGTTTTGTTTGCAAAAAACTTGTATATATTTGTGAATTGAATACACAGCTGGAGCCACGTTAGGTTTTAACCATTATAATATATATAGACATATACGTGATCGAGCAACTAACGTAACACAAAACCTTGCATTTTACTTGCTGGTAACATACATACATACATATATATATATATATATATATATATATATATATATATATATAAAAGACATTCTTAAAATCATATGCATTCCATATACCACTACTAGCCATATAATAGAAACACAAACGTATAAACCATCAAATCTGTTCTAAGATTTTTATTTTCTACAGTTTTCTTTTTTTTTCTTTGTTGCCTCTGATTATAACTTATAAAATATATTTTATAAAATCCAAATTGTTTGAACTTTAATTTGAACCCATAAGATGAATACTAATCTACAAGTTGTCGAAAGGAAGCCTTACAAATATCAACATCCCGGTGCAACATGTGGTTTACCCACTATATTTTAACTTGAATCGCAATAATATGAGAAAATGGCTAAAGTACGTACATGCGTGTAAAACAATCCAAGATCATCGAATAGTTAAAAACTTGAATCCTAAATGATGGATTAGAAACTGAAATATAAAAGAATGCAAACTAACATTAATTTCGAACAAGTATATATAAAGAGCACGTAAAAACTTATATCTTAAATCTGCAAATTCGAATCTTGATTTTTTAATAAGAAACACTAAAACTTTATCTACTATAAATCAAGTTTTTTATTCTACGTCAATTCTTGACTCAGCTTATTTTGGATTTTATATGTAATGATGCACCACACGAAACTAATTAGCACTGAATATATAATAATTGTAGAGAATAAAAACAACAATCTTTTTTAATTGAAATTTTTAATTGAAAATATATATAATAATTCGCTGACAGGAGATAAGACTAGTTCTTTTTTTACGAAAGAGTTGATCAACGTACGTCTTTATTTAGTTGGAATTTAGAAAAGAAAGCCTAATAGTCCCCTTTGGTTCGAAAAATATTTTGGGAAGGAATTAAAATTTGAAATGAAATTGAAACTAGAATGAAATATTGTTAAAATTAGTAATGTATTTGGTTGGTTAATTTGAAGTGAAATTGAAATGTTAATTTTGAACATTCTATTTACTTAAGTTAAAACAATATGAATTCCAATTAATCTGACAATTTCCATACATTGTATCAACCAAATAGGATTTTAAATTGAAAAATTTCCAAATCCAATTTCAATTTCAGTGAACCAAACATGGCCCAAGAGTGATAAAGAGTTATATACTATCACAATTAACCTATGATTCTTAACTTAAATGGTTGAGATGAGATACTAAAAAAATTCATTAAAATATGATAGCTCTTATGTTCAAGTATCACATGTAAACAAAAAATAAGAGTTCGAGGTTGGACAATAGGTTTTCTCACCGTAATAAGTTTCTTCCCGAAGGTGCCGTAAATTATGGCTCTTGGTTATTAACATAATCTTCTATTCTAGTCATAAACTGGCGTAAACCCGCTTGCGCCATGTCGCAACAAAAACGTATAATGAAATTTACCCACTAGAAAACAAATTTTTTATGTTACGTATAGGCAAGTTCTTGAGTTAGCCTGATTTGGATTTTATAAGTAGTGAAATAATAGCTGTACCACAAGAAATTATTTGGGCAGGGTTTAACTTTTAGCATGAACAAATTTGTTTAAAGTTAAGCAAGTGAACCTTTTTAATTATAAGTTTTCTTATGATGAAGTTAGGGTGCGATCCTGATTGTAACACGGATAGATAGGCTCAATGAATATAATACATATCCCTCAAATCAAAATCGTAACATTTACCATTCAAAAAAAGAAAAAAAAAACATTAATTTAACTCAACTGACTGAAGATATGATTGAAGGTGTTGTATACGAAAGACTTAATTACATGAATCAAATACTAAAATTTATATGAAGAACCTCATCAATTTTCCTTTCTAAATTACTTACATATACTTGTTGTTTGTTTCGTATGGGCATTTGCCACCAAGTAAAATGGTCTGAAATTTTCTGAGAGATTTACGAACTTGTCACAAAATTAGTGACCACTCTCAATCCGGTGGCAAAAGTACACTTTGGTCACAAATCGGTCGCTAATTCATTACAGTCGCTAAAAAGGGTAAGGGGAAAATTAAATAAAAAATAAATATAATATTTGCCTATTTGGTCACAAACTCATCATAAATTTTGCAACCCCTTCTTAATTCGTTCACATATCATTCCCAAATAGAGGAGGGGCAAAAAGTACATTAAAAATATAATTAAAATTTGGTTACTCTAATGCTCTGTTTCTAAAAAACCTCACAATTGCAGAAAACCTCACACTTAGATTTAATATTACATACATAGTTTATAAACTAGAAACATTGCAATAAAATCATTCCAAACATTCAAATTAAATGACAAATTGTGTAAATAACAATGACAGTTACACTATAGTAATACGTGATATAACATAACAATACTATAACGTAGCAAAATGTGACAACACCCTCGATTTTTGGCATGTACTAATACAAAACTTTAGCAGGCTTTAATATCCTACTTTGAAATTTATCAATTTGTAATTATTTTATTTGTTGTGCTACCCTAGAGTTTTGAAGTTAAACCAGCTGTCAAAGCTCTATCCTAGCCTAGCTGAAACAGATTTGGTTTTAAAATGAACAAAAGTTGAAGTATGCAACAATATTCATGGAACCTAAGGTAAGTTCTGTTAAGTACATCTAACTATTATTGGTTTTAGGTCCAAGATCATATTCAACTCTTGCATTTCATTAATACTTCAAACTTACTTTATATAGAAAATAAAATGCAATCCTAAAAACAAGTACCACTACTTCACTATCCCTAATAAATCCCCACTACTTAATAATTACTAAGACCAATTCAAATTAAAAAACTTGTTGCATACTTTAAACAAAACATGACTCAAATACTAGACCCATGACCCGTAACTCGACCCGATCAAGATTAACCCAACAACCATTGCAAAATTACAATTGCAACATGTCACATACAGTAGTTCTTAAGCATAAATAATGCATAAAGATATCAGTATGGCCTTTTAACACCAAGAAGTGTCTCAAACCAAAAGTTCTCAGGAAAGCAGGACTGCATGAGAAAATTTTCTTTAAAAAAAAGATATTTTCAATTTGTGTGCATCTGGAAGAATTTGTATTGACATTTCACTTTTTCCATATCACACAAAAGCTTTAACATCTTAAAATCACACCCTGATACACCACACTCACTCTACAAGGATTAATTGAAAACCATACTTTATAGAGCTCGAAAAGGATTTCATATTTTTAATCTTTAAAGTTTACTAACAACCTTTTCAACCTTTATATCAAATAATTAATTAGTTTTTATTAGAAATCAAAGTACTCACATCAAGGAACTTCTCAAAATTTTGAGTGTCAACTTCTCTAGTGACAATGGTTTATATGCAACTTCTGTTGGAATAATGGTGGATTAAGACATTCTTAGTTAATTACGTATGTAATAATATTAGTTAAATGGGTCATCCGGGTAAGTGTAGATGGGTTGAATAGGTAGTTAAGTAGTTATTTCTCCCGCCACTTTGGCGTATCAATGTAACTAACTATAACTGGTAATAACTGTCATAACCGGAGGGTATAAATACCTCCAGAATGTCTTCGTATGAATGTACATGTTGTGTGTGTGAATTATAGCGCAAATATACAATCAATTGTGTTTCAAAACAGTGATTATCGAGACTCTATAACTTCCATTACATACAACATATCCCACTCACCCCTTTAAACCTTGGTGTGCTAAACTATTTTAAATTTAAGAACTAAAAGAACATACATCAGTAAACGATGCAAAACTTCAAATGTGCGGATATTTTATTATTTAGCTTATATTTCAAAGCTTAAATGTTCAAATCCTATGCCATTGAGACCTTTTAATGGAGGGATCCAAGTGTGTAAACAGAAATCAGAACTAGTTCATTTTTTTTCATGCAATTTGTTATTATAAAGTTATATTTTATATAAATTCAACATTATATTCAAGGTGCATAAACTTGTAATTAAGTAAATTTGGCCAATACTCAAGCGAGAAATTGGAACTTAGGATATCTAAGCAGTTCCAACCAGTTTAATAAACCTAAATTGTGACCACTCATTTGTTTATCAATTAACAAAGTAGCCAACGCATATAATAATTACGAAAATAGCAACTAGAAATTCAGAAATCATAATTAGATAAATGCAATCACAAGTTGCATAAACCTCAAGGAATTAGTCAAAGAGAAGTTGTGAAAAATTGGGCATGCCTCATTGCTGAAGATTATATCGATTGATGGAGGTGATATGTAGAGTATGGACACAGGACACTCCGTATGTATCATGAATTTACATAAGAACAATGAGCAAAACCCTAACAGGAGGAATTTGGGGCCCTAATTAAAGCTTATCTTGAGATGAAGAAGAGATGGTTGAAGGGGATGGAGTCCATCACTTTCCATTACCCCACGCCCCAGCGTGCGTTTTGATTCAGGGATGAATAACTCAAACTTCCCATGGGTAAAATCTTCACCAGCACCCACTAAGAAAATTTAAGGACCTAACCAAAAGGCGCTAATTTTCACACCATGTTGCAAAAACATGTCTTCTTCTTTTCTCACATATAGCAACTGCATCCATTTCCACAACTGATAAAACAAGCCTAGCACCAGTTTTATGAAGACATGTGAGTCCTTCTAATCATGGGTTATCGTTATACGAACAAATACCCGTTAGTAAAAAGATGTAAATAGGATGGTGGAAAAGTGTAAGAAGACAAAAAATGAGGTTGCGGGCATCTTCCATTTGTTGTAATCGCGATTCATTGTGCCTGCTTGCTTAATAATAAATGTGTCCATCTGACAGTACACTGTCCAAGACATAATGCATGTAAACCATATGAGGATGAGCTATACATACATACATATAAATATATATATATATATATAGGTACCATTATTGAAAAAAACCAAGTTGATAATCACCCACAAATACAAATGTTATAGAATCGGACTTTTCTTCTAGTTCTTCAGGGTCTGGCCTCTTGTAACATTTATTCCATTTTAAAAATCCGTACCCGAACCCATCATGTCAATTAAAGATTCAAATTTAATATTTAAATCATTTAGACTTTCAAATGCAATATCCATGTTATTAATCCAATTTATAAATATTTATAAAACAAGTTTCTATAAATTTGTAAAGAATATTGTTAATTATGAAATTTTTCTTGATAATTAAAATTAAAAATTTCTTACAAGATTTATAAACTTTATAAAGCTTTTAGAAATAAATAATTAGTTTAATTATTTAAATTTGGTATTATAATGTATGGGGTTTTAAATGTAATTTTTAAAATTTTATTTTATAAAGTTTGACATAAAATAATATATACTTAAACCGCGTGGACCAAAGCTGTAATTATTTTAAAATCAACCCCCTCCCGTATTTCCGGCCACCCAACTCCAGCTAACAATCCGCAGCCTCCGGCGAACCAAAAACAACAAAATCAAGCGTTTTTAACTCAATCAAACCGTTATTCCTTGGTCGCTACCCTATTTCAAATCTATGACCCCCATTATTTCGATCAAGTCACCTGTTTCACCATATTCAAACTCAAAACCGCATAATCAAATTCAAATAAAAAATGACCACCATTCATGACCAAATTAATCAAAGAAACGAGTTTGAAACGTTCATACGACCAATACAATTCAAACCTCCTATTAATTGTGTTTTAATCATGTATTCATACTCGAATCAAATCTAAAACCTTCGACTCAAATCCCATAACTCGATTAGTATGAAATTGTAAAAATTAACATTATATAAACAAGGCAAAACATTTAGGCGGAATTATTTAAATTCACGAAACACCCAAATTCAACCACAACCTACACACACATCACATTCAATAACATGTTCATATTGAATCTACAACCTAGTCGATATCAACCGTCTAAGCATCTTCAATTCCAATTGATTAGGGGCTTTTGTTTCTCATATTTCAAAAAAACCTTATCATACAAGCAATTAGATTATCATCAACAAAATCATCTCGAATCACTTCTACTCAGTCGTGATCATATTATACTCATTCATCCTTAATTCGATCATCAATAAGGTAATTTCTGACACACACAAACTCCATTTCACTTAGGTACTAAAACGCTAAGTCTATTTCGAATAACATCATCTAAAGGGCTGTTTGACAACTTCTGAATTGGTAAGTGCTGAATCAATAAGAGGTCTGAACCAATAAGAGGTCTGAATTAATAAGTGTTGAACCAGATTAAGTCTGTTTGGTTGGATATTTGTTTGGTTATAACTCCTAATAATGAATAATTATTTTAAAATACAAACCATAATAAAAAATCCAAAAAACACATAAATCCTTCTTGAAAACATACTAATTTGCATACAAACCATATTAGAATATCCAAATTACACATAAAATCCAATAGAAATTAATAGTTTTGGTTTTAAGCATTTGAGATTAGTTGAGTTGCTATCATCATAAATCATATGGATATACATACAAACACAAGATCAATCTAATGGATCTACACAACCCATAAACAAAGAATATAATTATACAAACAACCCCAATTTAATCATCATGAAACATATAAACACAACTTATTTCAAAATACTAAAATTTGAGCATAGATCTAAACCAAAATTTAATCATCATGAAACATTATGAAACATATACAAACAACCAAAAATTAAGCACATATCTAAACCAAAACCAAAATTTGAGCCCATAAACATACAAACAACCCCATTTGAGCACAGATCTAAACCAAAATTTTCATACAAACACAACTTCTTTCAAAAAACAACCCCTTTAAACTTCTTATTTTAGTTTCTTCTTCCTCAAACAACCCATATATGAACTCTTCACATTACCAAGATCACAAACTCTTTACTTCTAATGATAAAATGTGCAAATATTCAGTACAAAAGTGCTCTACTTTTTCTTGATATTCAAGCAGAACATCATAATGTTCATGGGACATGTTGCAAACTTCCATTTTTTGATATTTTTCTCTAAAAGCTCAAATTCATATCATAATATGAAGTCCAAAGTAGCCAAACTCCAAGTTCAACTCATTTTTCAAAGCTATCATCTATTATTAAAAAAAAGACAAGAATCGATGGTGAGAAGCAACAATCTCGGGTAGTAAAATCGATCTACTAACAGCCCACACAAGATTCGATGGTGAGAAGCAACAGTACCTGAAACGAAGATGAAGGTCTGCTGGTGTTGCGGTTGTTGGGGCGTGGTGCGACTGTTGGGCCGACTGCTAGGCCGGCTGCCGGTGGTGTGGCTGCCGGCGCTGCAGATGGTGGCGACCAACGGTAGATGAAGGGGAAGGTGAGTTGTGGCTGTTGTTTGTGAATGGAGGTGGTGATAGATGAGTTGGTCAGATAGGAATATATGTCTGACCTAATAAGTGGTCAGTCAGACCTGATTTTCATTCAGATGTGAAACAACCAACACCCATGTCTGACCGAGTCAGACATTAAGGTTTGAATGGGTTTATTAAGACCCAACCAAACAAGGCCTAATTGATGTTCAATTAGGCTAACCTGATTCCAATGTTCATTTGAAATTGGGGAGTTTTCTTGAAAAGAGATACAAACAATCTAAATAAATTTGAATTAGATTTGGAGCATTGGCCCACTAGTTAAACCACAACACATACATGCAAGTAGAGTTACAAACGAATGAACATTCAACGAACGGTTCGTGAATCGTTCGACGGGAAGTTTGTTTATGTTTGTTTGTTTAGTAAATGAACGAATACGAACAAGAAAATTCCGTTCGTGAAGTTAAACAAACGAACATGAACACAAGTCCCATTCGTTCATTTATGTTCGTGAAAGTTCAATAATTTGTTCGTTTATGTTCGCTAAAATCCGTTCGTGAATGTTCGATAATGTGTTTGTTTATGTTCGTTAATTTGTTATTTATATCCTTAATTTTTATGTCGGTTATTTTTATAACTATTTTTAAGTATTTTTTGATATTTATGTTAAGTATTTATTTATTTTTGATTGATTTTGTGTAATGTTTGTAATAAAAATGTAAATTCTATTCTCAAATAAATATATAATATTTGTATTCGTTTGTTTTCATGAGCTTATTTGTGTTCGTCGTGTTCGTGAATAAATTATTTTATTAACGAATGAACACAAACTTGTTTGTGTTCATTCGGTTCGTTTGCAGCCCTACACGCAAGGGACCTGGGTTCGACCCCGGGCACCCGCATATTATTTTTTTAAAGATTGTTTTCCAACTATTTTAAATTTCAAGAAATTACTAAATGTTATTACCTTGATATAAAAATCATTTTATTAATTAATGCTAATTTAAAATTTATTTATTAATTTATGAAATATTTCAGAAATTATAATTTGATATTTTCTATGATTTTAAGACGTCAAATGGTATATGATTATATAGAATTTAACTAGTTGTACAAAAATTATTAATCATATTTATTCAAGAAATGTTTATTAGTTTTCTAAAAATTCTACACCATATAACTCTCTATTTTCTTTATTTTTTCAAAGGTCTTAATATTATAAAACCATTATAACAATTATATAAAAGTGTCAAAAAGAAAAAAAATCATATAAAATAATTTTTAAATCAAACCTAAATTATTTCAAATTATTTTGCTAAATTCAAATCATTCAATTAATTACTTTTGATAAAATTTAAATAATTAATTATTAAATTAGTTATTTCTTTTTCTTACTTTAAAACTCAACCGCTACTTAATCAATTATTTTAAATTAAGTACTTAAGTAATATTTAGATTCACAAATGGATCGATATTCTTGTCAATCCTTATTACTTAATAATATATTCTACTTTATTTAGTCAATTTTTTATATTATTTTATGTAAACTATTTTTGTTAACCTAAATCTCAAATTGAAACGCTAATTCAAATCAAGTCATTTAATTCTAAGCATAAAACATCTTTCCTTAAGTTAAAACCATAAGAAAACTATTAATGTTTAATCTAGCATTATCTTTATTCGAAACACATTCAATTATCAATATGATTATTCATAGCCCATAAATGTAGGTGGAAACTTTAATTTAGAAAAAAAATACCTACAAAGAAAACAAATTCAATACCTAGAAAATAATCAACTTCCGTTACTTGATGAAAAGGATATTCAGTTATGTCGATAGAAATATGATTAGGGGTGCAAAGGAGTTGAGCCGAGCTCGAGTTTTTATGGGTTCGAGCTCGGCTCGTTTAATTATTTAAAAATTATTTTTATATTAATGTGTATA
>BJCM01087517.1:0-10617 GCA_018326385.1 Flaveria bidentis
AAAAAAATATGATATGTAGTTATTCTGGTTGTTTTATTAAGAATGTTTTAAAATATTTTACCTGTTTAATTAAAAAAAATGATTTAAAATATTTTGTTTAAAAAATATTCAGTGTTTTAGAAAATTTCATATTATATAAAACTTTAGTTTTTTGTTATTTATATTTTAATTAAAAGATGTGATTTCTAGTTTCCTTCATAAAATATATTTAAAAAAAGATAGTTCGATTTTAGAAAAAAATAGATAAGAGATAAAAGCATAGCAATTAATAAAATTTATTTTTAATAAGAGAGAAAAAATTGTATGAGTATTTAAATTAATATAATACCTTTTTGAATGAAAATTTGATTTGTGAATGGAAAATTGATTTGTGAATGTTTAGATAAAAAAAAAGTAACAAAAACATTAGTTAAAAGAATAACAAATAACAATAAAACTTTGCTTTATTAGATGTCAGATATGTTTTCTTTTAAGCAAACATTTTTCATTAAGTATAATTATCAAGCAACAAGATATAAGAAATTTTAGCATATAAAAAGCAACAAGCTTGCAACTTTGCAAGGGATTATTATTCTCAAATTCAGGTTCGAACCGGTTTTCTTAGGGCATGATAATACGTAAATCTTGAACCGGCCCAATGCCCTTATAGGTTATACCTACGCACCACTGCAACCCACGCCCCCGTAAACTCGTAATCGCTTGAGATAACACCGCAGAAGAATCACCGGAAGCATAAGCACAGAGATCACACACACACACACACACACACATACACAATGAGGAAATTCGACCCATGGAACGTTTTCTTCAAGAGGGAGTTCAATCGCAACTGGCCTTTTCTCGTCGGATTCGCCATCACAGGGACCATCATCACCAAGTTCTCCCTCGGCCTTACGGGTTCGTATCCTTTCTCTTGTGGGTTTTCATTCACATACGATGTACTAATTGTTCGACTTTTGTATGTCACAGAGGAAGATAGGAAAAACTCCGTCTTTGCCCAAAGGCACAAGAGGTATGATACGATCCCCCCAATGTTTGTAACCCTAGATTTTAGTATTTGATTGATGGATCGTATGTTTGTGTTTAGCCTACTATTGAGTTCCTTTCGAATAATATATCTGATAAATAGTTGGGTTAATGGGTTCGCATTCTAGAGGCTTTAGTTAAAATAAAGAATCTTTGTTTTGAGGGTGGGTTCAACTTGACCAGTGATTTTGCGTTTTTGTAGAACACAATATGTAGTTTTGCTTATAAATCTTGCAAATTGGTCTTTAACTAATGTACTGGCTGTGCATCTTGATACATTGAGTGTTACAGAGATCAATCACAGGAATTTTAAATGTTGCTGCAGCAATGCATCAGCTTTAATAGGTTAATCCGGAAAAATTCTTCATTGATTAGCAATTATATACCAATAGATATAGGTCGAATCTACACAAAGTCTGTTCATTTTTCTGGTATTATGGTTGAAAATATGCATATACTGGCATATCTTTATCATGTGCATCATTTCCCATTATATCACTCGTCTACTCATGCTTGCCATTCACATTCAAGGTTTTGCTTGGTGCTGCATTCTTTTACTGAGCTTGTCTATCTAGGTATATGATTATCACTATTGCTCATTGACTTTCTTGAGATTCAATGAAAATGGATTAGGAAGTTTATTACTGGATAGTTTACATAGATAACAAGAAAGGTTAGCCTGTCGTATAGAGCTTGCACATGTACATATGGATGATAAAGGTCCCATTTTTACAATTTGTGTATCTATTTCTGCTGAATTTAAATGCAAATGCATCATCTCCAGATTAACCTAATCACAACTGGCCACTGTAATTAGGGTATTACTAACATGGCCGCATGAGTTGTAAATTTGTCATCATTAACTTGGCCGATAACGTAGATTTTTCATATGAACTCGCTCTGTGTTCAGTTAATTCATTCTTTCACCTTTGTGGGCACATGATATCTTCATGACAAGACACGTCTAACATTTTGTTGGTTGTTGTGCTTCTTGCAGTTGAACATGCTCTGTTCTGTATAGGCAGATACAATTTTAGGTTGCGGTAACGATGCAAGTATCGGTACGTTGGTTAAAATTGTTTCCAGTAGTAATAAAGATCTAAGATTGCAGCTTGTTTATGAACTTGCATCAAGATGAAACATAATTTCTATTTGAATGTTTTGACTTTTGAGACCAGTTTTTGACTGGTATTTGTTTCGTGAACTGTCTTAAAGGCTTCATTGGAAGTCTAAACATTGAATAACAAAGTTAGTAAACTCAAGTGGTGTGTTACCATGAAAGTACTCGGTTATTTTAAAATAACTTTTTTTGAACATCTAATTTACTGTATGGATTCCCTTCTAAGTTTACTAAGAGCCTGCAAAGTATAATGTATAAAGTTGTACTTCAAGTTACTTTTGTTTCTATATGTTATATATGTGTTGCATACTTGCAACACCTTGGTGGTATTCTGTACTCCACACAGCATGACATTATTGACATGAGCGTCAAAGAAAGCCATCACATCCGCCTAAGTAAAGCTACACATAATCAGTCAATTGTTGTTGGCTGTTGTCACATGAACATTGGCTCTGAATGGGTCATCTACAAACACGTGGCTCTTAGGTGATTGATTCGTTTTAGTTGTCACAGGGTTTTTGGGTAGTTGATTGGTTGAATTCCTTGTATGTCAACTCTTTCAAGCGTGTGTGGTGTCAATCTAATACTTTTAATTTTTTATAGTTATTTTACAAAATTACGAATGATACACGTAGATGATTTTAAGTTGTAAATAAAATGTTAGAATGCAAGAGAAGCATTCGAACTTCACCTAACCCGTTTGAGTATGAGTAGTTTTAAATATTTACATAACACAAAAAAGATAAACCATTACAAACCCTAACCAATATTTTTAATTTATTAACAACGATTATAATTTCTCAATATGAGTATGAGCATTGCTTGAAACCCAAGATATTTTAGAGAATCCAAAACAACTCACGAACTTTAAAAAGTTCTATAAAAGCTTGAAGCAGTTTTTTTTGTTTGTATTATTTCATTGAAACCTTTACACAATTCACTTTGCTTCAACTACTTTATCAGAGAAATTTTAAGTAAAAATACAAGAAAATGATGACGTTAAATCCCCAAACTAAAAGATTCCACTGACCGCATGGTCTCTAGTTTAGCGTGTCATACGAGAAATCTAAGTAAAAATACAAGAAAATGATGACGTTAAACTTAAAAGGAGCATTTTTCACGAGTCATCCAATTAAAACTTCAAAGATTTCACCATTGATGACAAATACAGATGCCAATTGGCTAAAGAATACCTTCATAGACTTGACTCTGTCTAGAAGCTGGCAAAACAGATTACAGAAAAAGGTAGTAAAGAAACATGGAAAGTAACCCCTTGTATGGGAGCTAGTAAAGATACAACAAGTATAAGAAACAAAACACAATTGAAGAATAACAAAATATCATCGCACATTTGCTGATTGCTTATTGCTTAAAGCTTCTTGGCAACTCCAAGCCTCAACCTAAAATCAGCTTCCATGAGCGGAAGACCATCACGAAGTTTGATCTTCGGCTCCCATCCAAGCATCTTCTTTGCATTTGTGATATCTGGTTTTCTCTGCCTTGGATCATCTGGTGTGTTTTCCACCATCTTAATCTCCACTTTTGGATTTATAAGCTGCATTTCAACAACTTGTTATAAAATTTACGATATTACATAATCAGAATCTTACCTATCTATTTTCTATACAATATATAATCAAAATCAAATGGAATAATGTTCAAAGTCTAGTGGTAGTTTTCAATGCATTATTGCAAAATGGTGAGAAAAAAATAATAAAAGACTAACCTCCTTTACTGTCTCAGCGAGTTCAATCATTGTAAATTCTCCTGGATTACCAATGTTAATTGGTCCGGTGTTCTCCCCTTCCATCAGTCGAATAAGCCCATCAACCTAAACCATTGCAAAAGGTCAACGTTTGACCACAAGCCACCATTAATATCACAAATGCATAATCATATGATTTCGAAGATACCATATCAGAGACATAACAGAAACTGCGAGTTTGGGTTCCAGGAGCCTGAACAGTCAAAGGTTCATCACTGCAAATTTTAAAACATATGTAAGATTAACCCGATTTATATTAGATGATATTTAAATGAAATATGTTGACTTTATTAGAATGGAGAACTTACCGAAGTGCTTGAGCTATAAAATTACTCACAACACGCCCATCATCAATATTCATCCGAGGTCCATATGTGTTGAAAATACGAGCAATTCTTATTTCTGTAAATTTAAACAAAGAATTTGAGAGAATTGACTTAATCAACTGTTACTACACATATGTAACAGCAAGACAACGCGTTACCTATCCCATGCTGCCTGTGATAATCAAACATCAGAGTCTCTGCCACACGTTTTCCTTCATCATAGCAACTCCTAACTCCTGAAATACATTAAAAAATCAAAATATAATGCCAGGTTATTTACTTACTTTGTATAAGGAACATACATTCTACCTATGAAACCAAAGATTCTGTATATAAAGAATAATTAAGAAAAATATAAAAGAATTCAAAAACTTGATTATACACAATGTGTGGGCTTACCAATTGGGTTGACATTACCCCAGTAAGTCTCTGGTTGGGGATGCACAAGAGGATCACCATATACCTCTGAGGTTGAGGTAAGCAAAATCCTATAAGTACAAACTAATATCATGAATAGATCTAACTTGAAGCTAATATGAACCAAAATTTAAAAAAAGATATATGTTTCAACCTTGCCCCAACTCGCTTTGCAAGACCAAGCATATTTAGTGTGCCAATCACATTTGTCTTTATTGTCTGTCACACATTACACAGTCGTTACAGTCCCATTATAATCATTTATGTCATAATAAGATAATACACATGATATGAATAGCCGAAGGAGATATATGAAAATGGGATAAATTTGCACCTTTACAGGATTGTGCTTATAAAAAATTGGTGAAGCAGGGCATGCAAGATGGTAAATCTGATCAACCTCAAGTAGCAATGGTTCTGTCACATCTGCAAAAGTTTATAGAATATGATCATCTTTACAAGCATACGAATATTAAATACAAAAAATTATACAGTTCACATATATGTCAGAAACTGTTAACTGTCTATTTAACATAATGAACAAAAGATCAAAATTACTACATGTAATATAAGTTACCATGACGTATGAGCTCGAATCTTGGGTGGCCAATCCACTTTCTAAGATTATCTTTTGAGCCAGTGAAATAATTATCAGCAACAATCACCTGAGGTAAGGAGACATATAAGCAGATGTAAAATCCTTTAGTTGTGGCATAATACTCAAAGATTTGCTAGAAACGTTGCGACGGTATATAATTTGTTAAAATAATGGCATACAAACCTCATTCTTTTCATTTTCCATCAGTCTATCCACTAGGTGAGAGCCAATAAATCCAGCACCACCAGTAACCAATATCCTCATATTTGACTGCAATTCATTTAATAGCAATTGCAGCAAGTATATGCACACAAATGCAATTACACAAGTAATTGTGAAATCTGGTAATTATATTATGTTTCATGTTTTGAACAAGCTCATAAACAAGAAACACATGACATTTGAGTAACAATAAATGCAGGGATGAAGAAACAAAAGTAAGAACAACAAGAATTAATTTTATGAATCCTGCAGCAGCATAATAATACCTGAAAGAATTTGGAGTTACGCAGAGGAGAAGGCGTTGGAGGTGGTTTTGTAGCTTTATGTACGCCATTTGAAGCATTATTCGCCATTATCAAAGCCGATTTCTGCAACAAAGATTGCAGTCCAAAGCCTAAAATAAGTATAGGCAACAACACTTGAGCAAATGGTTTGTTTTCAGTAAAATTACAAGAAGTTTGACTCCAAATCAACAATTCAACTGAAGATGACACTGATAACAATAAATATTAAATGCTGGTTAAATAAACTAAACAATAAACTAATAAAAGCAATCTCCTCTGTCCCCAAACCAAAACCAATTTGACTTTCAAGCATTAAAATCAATCTCCTCTGTCCCAAAAATTCCATTTTTTAATACCTACTCTAAATCATTGAAATTTATATTTGGATTATGATTTCTACTCATATTGTCTTCAAATTTCAAATCATAACTGGAGTATTTTAAGATTGAAATAATAAAATCATACAGCACACTAACAATGTAAGATCCAAACAACAATAACAAGTAACAACCACCAATCAAACTCAAAATCAAAGCAATGCCAAACAGACCCAATATCAAGAATCCGAAAACAAAGGGATCAAATTATCAAATCTTGAAGATCAGGGGATACCTGAGATCAATAGTTTGAATTCGCTTCTGTGTGGGAATTCACAGTGGCAAATAAACCATCATATAAAGAAGAAGAAAGGCTACAATCTCACCAAACAATGCCAACAGAATTTCGATTATTTATTATTACTATTATTAAAGAAACACCACCTAATCAAATGCTTCAAAATCACGATATGCATAGGACCCTAATGATGGGTTCTCGATAACAAACAACAAGATACATAAAAAATAACAATAATAATAATAATATGTTCAGTGAATAAGTAATACATACGCAAACTTGAAAACTCTGGTGAAAGTCAACCGATCATCAGCAAACACGATTCCACCGGGATTTGTCGATCAACTTGTGGTCACCTTAGAATAAATTTCAAAACTTTAATTGATATTTTTGCAAAAAGAACCGGAGAATATACCTTTTGTTACACTAGAAATTAATCTGGTAATACAAAAAGTATCTATCAAAAGTGTATATATTGATAAGTAAACCCGTGTATTATGCGGGTTAAATAAATAAAATATTAAATTGAATAAAAAATTATTAATTATAAAACGATATAGTAAGACATAATATGATTGGAATTACGTATGACTAATAACTATAAGTAATAAAACAATAAAATGAACTTTTTAAATTTTTTTGTGTTTTCACATTAAAAAATTACATTTTTAAAAAATTTCTTACTTTAACTTCCTATTTTAACTAATTTTTATAAAAAATTACTTTAAAAAAATTAAAAAACCATTTTTAAAATAATACGTCAACATAATTTGATTTTCTAGAATAATTTCTTTTTATAAAAAAACTATTTTTATAGAAACAACCTTAATAAAAATATCTCTTTTTTTAAATTATTAAAAAACAAATAATAATGTAAAATAGATAAATAATATAATTAGTAATTAATATAGTAATTTAATAGGAGAGAGAAGCGGAAAGTATTTGATAAAAATGAACATGATGCTGACACGTAGCACCCTCGTTTACCTTTTTATTAAAGTATGAAGATGAAGATGAAGATTATATGAGAAAGACAAAATCATCATTTAAACTTCTAACATATATTTCTAAATTTACTAAATTTATATATTTTTATTGTCCTTTCCTCCAATTAAAGGGTCCTTATTGAATTTATATTTTCGCTAAAGCGACGGGTTGGCTTACAACTAAGAGCACTTACAGTGGAGTCCTTAAAAGTATGTGAGTGTGTTTGGTATATTATATGGAATGGTTTTGAGTGATTGTGAGTGAAGGAAAGATAAAATGTTATTGTTGATTTATATATTTGAAGAATCACTGTTCAATCCTTATAAATTTTTTAATATTTTTAAAGTGGTTGTGAGTGGAAAAAAAAGAAAAAAGTAATGATAAGGGTATACAAATTATTATTTAATTGAAAAGGAGAGAGAAAATGTAGTGATTTTTAGTGTAATTATATAAATAAAGATAAAGAAGTTACTGTGAATGCTCTAATAAGTTAGGAATCTATAGTTTAGAGAGTTTTTGAAAAGATCGAGTATCATTTATTTTTAAAGAAATATGTATACGATGGATCTTAGGAAAAATAAATTTTAATAGTTCAAACTATTAATTATTGGCTAATATTAATTCCAACTAACAGTTTGATCGACATCAATCCCAACTTTTAATTTTGTTAATATTAACATTCACAGTCTAGCTTTCTGTCAACTATGTTAGTTTTTTTATGATATATTATATGGTGTGACTTGTGATGTGATGTATAACATAGAAATAGTTAGAAATATAAATATATTACACATTTTTTTATAAAATATCATCTTTTGAGGTTATTTAACGTAATGCTTTTGTCGTTGATGGAGTACTTTGGAGATAGAGGCGCACAAATTAAATGTTATATTATATTTTTTATTTTAGCTATGTAATACGCCATATCATATAACACATCACCAGCAACATCACGTGTCATGTCATAAAAAAACTTACAGATTAAATGAAGAGTTAGCTTGAGACTATTATTGCTAACAAAATCAAAAGTTGGGATAAATACTAGTCAAACAGTTAGTTGAGATTAATATTGGTTGATAATCAATAGTTTGCATTATTAAAATCCAATTAGGTTAAATGTTTAAAGACACATAATTGAAATTATGATTTTTAAGGTAGATATAACATTTATTTACGTTTTTAGGGATGTTAGTTTGTTATTGTTTCAAAGTTGAAATGTATAAATTAAAACTTTAAAACATTATTTCATATGCTTCACTTGTATATTTTAACACCTGGACTATGTTGTATACAATTAGCTTAAACTCATAAGTTAGAAGTTCGACTATAATATTTTTAGTTTTTTTGATGGGACAGTTTTAATGACTCAGAATCAATAGGCATTATCATCAAACACCATCAATGGTTTGCTTTAACCAGGGGCGGAACTACGCCCACGGGTATGAGGTCAAGTGACTCCATTGATTTTTAAGCGGCTAGTGTACCGTATAATACCGAAAATTTTTTATGAACCTACAGCTTTTTGTTGTGTGAACCCCTTAGTATTATTAATTTCAAATGGCAACTAATATTTTGTCTTGGTTCACTGGTTACCGCGCGTTTATACAATTCTCGCATCGCTTAGGTCGTGAGTTCGACCCTCACAAGGGTCTGTTTTTAAAACTCTTCTTTAATAGATTAAATTACTTTTTTACTCTTAAGTTTGAACATTTTAACCCTAAATCAAAACCCTCACCACCCACACAATCGATTGAAAATGCACATCAATCGGCATTTTCAGTTGGTAGCCCCGGTCCCTAATTGGCCATCATCGTTGTCCGCTTATACATGATACGTATGCAGAAGAAGGTCTGAACATCATGCTGCTAGTGGCGGAAGGGACGACGGAATGGATATTCAGGGCATTCTGAAATGTAATTGTGATTTTTCTTTGCTCAAAGGGGGACGGAATCATTTTGCAAGTTGAATGTGTGCTTCTAATGTCAAATACGACTTGAAATATTCATGAAGCATATTATACTTTGTTTTGTGGTAGTCTCTGAGTTAGAATAATGGCATGTTTAATTATTTATATGCTTTAAACTCCGGTGACTCGGGCGTTCAAGCAGCAGCAGTTAACGACCTGTGAGGTTGCGACCATCTTTCAACTTTTCAAGGTTAGCTTCTAACTTTTTTTTTTGATTACTTAACTTTTGTTTAGATTATAAGATTTACTCTAAACGGTTATATTTACACTTTTTTTATTGTTGTTACTTGAATACTTAGTTAAATTGTTTAAGTGAGTTTAGTATCTAGATTTGTGTTTAATATCTAGATTTAAACCCTAGAATATTGTTTGTGCTAGTTAATTTGTTTTGTTGATTTGGGTATATAGAATTGAATAGTTAAACTCATCCATTTCCTAGTTGATTCGTTTTGTTAATTTGGATCTTTAGAAATCTAGAATGTAGTTAATTTGTTTGTTAACTTTGGTATTTTACTATATTAGTTCTTTGGTTCATCACAATTTATAATATGTGTGATACATTTAACATTTTAAGAACATGTATCATATTGTTGTGAAAAGAAAACCACCAAATGTTACTTCTTCATTTACTAATAGTAACTTGACCCGACCCGGCTGGATAACCCAAAATTTTTTATATTGTTTCGGTTAAAATCAAATCACAGAAAAATAGTGACCCCATATGAAAAAATTCTTGGTTCTGCCACTAGCTTCAACCTAGTTTTAAATGCTCATAATTGTTTTATTTTAGTTGAAGTCTAATATTGATAGAGTTATTGTATGGTTTTCTCTAGAAAGAAATCGAGTTAAGTGGGATGTTACTCATAGTTGACTTGTGTAATTAGGGTTACAAAGCTGACTGACTATATCATCGTCACATTTAGTGTGGCTTAAGGGGCTGTTTGATTACACTGACTGGGTAAGATCTGACTGAGTCAGAAGCTGACCCAGTTAGAAGTTCTGACTGGGTATGTATCTGACTGAAACTTGGACTGACTCTGCTGAACGATAAAAATATAAAATTTGTAACATCCACCACCACCATCACAATCACTTTCACCGGTCAACAATTTTGACTTTCCCCAAACCCCCAAATGTCCCCTTCACCACCACCACCGCCACCACCTTCACCACCGACGGGCACATCGAGGGGAGACCGCATGTGGATGATTGGCCGAGGAGATGGGTTGTGCAGGTGGGGTTCGCGCAGGTGGGTCGCGCAGGTGGGGGTTGCGCAGGGAGGGGTTGGCCA
>BJCM01087519.1:0-30841 GCA_018326385.1 Flaveria bidentis
AAGACATGTTTGGAGGGTTCTAGAATGATTGTGGGTTAGGTCTTGGTTGGTTTGGATGGTTAAAATACGCGTCCGGACCTTAAACGAACCGAAAACGTTAAAAAAAACTGATTTTGCTGAAACGAACTGTGGGTCACGCCACGACAAGTATGAAACATGATTACAACATAAAACCCATCATTTTATTAATATTCAAAGATCCAAAGATCAAAACGAGTCGGGTTTACAATAAAGAATAACAAATACAAAGCTAGTCGAAAATGATGAATGTCACAGTTTACCTATTTTTCCCGAAATTAGGAAGAAGCTACGACGAAGTGATGCGGGTACTTTTCCTTCATGTCATCTTCTCTTTCCCAAGTAAATTCAGCACCACGTCTTGATTTCCAACGAACTTTCACTAACCGAATACGGCTTCATTTGGTTCGTTTCTCGTTGCGATCCATAATTTCTACGGGTCTTTCAAGCCGGCGGCGGCGGCGGCGGCGGCGGTGGTGGTGAATCTCTACACAAAACGAGCCGTCCTAACGCCTCGTTCGTTGGCCGTAACAGCTACACAGCAGCAGCCTATGAAGGTAAAGAGGGAAATTTCAAAGGAAAAATACATTACAACAAGTATAACAGTATAAATATGAACCTCATATAAAATTGCACCTAGTATTTAATATGATAAATAAAAAATGGCACAACCATGTGTTGCTTTATTGTGTGAAAATTGGTATAGTGCATAACGTTAATGACAAAAAAAGTTTAAGAAATCCAACGTTGATGACCCAAAAAAAAATCTTCTAAGGCACAAATAATTTGTACAAAGACTGAGGAATAATTCTATAAGACAAATCATCAAAACAAACTTTCTTTTATTATAATAAATAATAAACAGATTAAGTAAAACTAGACAAATACACCCACCTATAATACGAAACTATAGCTTAATACTAGTTTTAATCCCCGACTATATCTTTATATTGTCCGTTTATGCCTACATAATACTATTAGAATACACATAATTTCATGCCTAGACTCCAAATCACCAGTCTTCAAAGGGACGCAGTGCTCTTAGCCTGAGAAACGTGGCTCGAAGGATTGCTATGAGCTTGTGAGCTTTGACTTGTCGATGACTCGGTGAAGAAAACGATATCATCGTCGGTATCAACAAATAATTGGAGTGAACGTGGCTTCGGAGGCATGTTAACATCTAGAACCCCATCAAGAATTTGTTCTACTTGACTCATGGCAGGCCGGTTTTCTTCATCGTCTTGTATGCACCAACACGCAACTTTACTTAGCTTTGTGAGTTCTTCTAAGCTCGCTTCCCGTTGCAATCGAGGATCTAATAGGGTAAGAAGATCCCCACCATCTACGAGAGTGTTGGCTACTTGCATGGGAAAGAATTTTTTTTTCCCATCTTTTGATTGTTCTGAATTTCGTGTGCCACTTATGAACTCAAAGATCATCATGCCGTAGCTGTAAACATCGGCTTTTGTTGTGATGGCGATGCCTGATAACCATTCTGGTGCTAGATACCCTCTCGTTCCCCTCATCGTTGTCAAAACCCTGCTGAAATCACGACCAACAAGCTTTGCAAGACCAAAATCAGCAACTTTGGGACATAGATCAGCATCCAATAGAACGTTTTCTGGCTTTATATCGCAATGGATTATGCAGTCACGACACTTCTCGTGAAGATAAACCAACCCCCGAGCAGTCCCAAGGGCAATCTGGTACCTTGTTTTCCAGTCTAGAAGCTTGTCGCTGCTGAAGAGATGTGCGTCTAGAGACCCATTCGGCATGTAATCATACACCAACAATTTAATATTACCTTCTGAGCAAAAACCACGAAGGCGTACAAGATTCACATGTTGTATGGTTCCAATTGTGCTCACTTCTGTTCTGAACTGCTTTTCCCCTTGACTAACACTTTCAAGTTTCTTCACTGCTACGACACTCGAATCAGGCAGCATACCTTTGAACACAGAACCGAACCCACCACCCCCCAGTTTCTCAGAGAAATTCTTCGTAGCCGTTTGTAGATCTCTATAAACAAAGGACACCAATGAGCCTTCTACTGCTGTTTTCCCAGTGAACCTCCTGTTTCTTCGACTTATCAGAAACCATATCAAGCCCACAAGTAACACCACACCTATGACTGAACCAACAACCGCACCGATGATAACCCCATTGTTCTTGTTTTCGCTTGGAAGATCTTTTGAAGCAACTTTGACATTAATCGTTATCTCGTTGCCATTATCTTCTGAAAGATTCAAGAGTTCTCCATTCCAAATAGAACACCCATTGTCATAAGAGTAAGCGTTGCACGTACAACTATTCAAACAAGAACTCTCGCACTCTCCAGCACTCCCAACAGCCAAAGATGTCGAGTTCCGAGGCTTGTTGTTCCTTGTAGATGAAACCGATAGAAACCCATATTTTTCAGAGGTCCTCCCGCACTGCAAATCGGTTATTCGCACACACCCATCAGAGAAATCAGTCAGATTCCAATCAGCTTGTGATCTTGGAGTGAAACCGGTTAAGCAATTGCAAAATGGCAATCTACTATTAGAGCAGGAACTAAAAGCCCCACAATAAGCATAAACCTCACATTGTGTTTTTGGTTGGGCCCAAAACAAATTCCATTGCTTTGTAGTATCTAACCATGACAACATCTTGACTTGACCAGAAAAATCCATTATGAATCTTGATATAGTCGAGGGATTATACAGCGAATAAGTGAAATAACTCTCGTTTACGTTTGAAACATAGCTAAAGTCATAGATATAATTCAACCTCATTTCTGGAACCAAAGTGAAAAGTTTATCTCTTTCATTCCATGATCCACTGCTCCAATACTCTAAAGTTTTGTTCCATTTAATCAAATACTGTTTACCAATTGGATCAAGCTCTAAACTAAACAACCCTTCTGCAGGATCGTCTTTACTTTTCCATGAAGTAAGAAGCTTTTTAGTTCCAGTTCTATTATCATATGCAAGTCTAGCACCAGGCAACCAAGTGTGTGCAGGAAAATCAAAACTTTGCCAAATGCTTTCATTTGAATCCGACCCACTTCTCAAAACTAAGTTACCATCATCAAGAAGAACAGCAATCACAGAATTTGAACTTGATGAATTGACTCCAGTGGACCAAATGGGTGATTTTGACTCGTTTAACAGCACTAAGTTACCATCAATGATCTTCAATTCAGAATTGAAATGATCAGAAACAGGGGTTTCTCTGTTTGCCACCCAAGCGACTGTTGGAGGGGTTATTGGAACCTTTTTGTACCACAAGCCTATGTAATAGTTTGAAGAATTACCTGGTTTGAAGAACCCCAATTCGAAACTTTGATTTCTGGATATGATTGTTTGATTTCCAGATATTGATTGGTTGGCGGTGATTGTGTCAGCTGCAGAGGAGAGAGAGACGATGAGAGAGAAAGAGAGATACAGCAGAAACGCCATTAAAGTGTTGGTGGTGATGAAGCACATGAATTGAGAGGATCTGGAGATGAAAGTATAGACAAGATGTGTTGGTGTTAAGGAATTTGAGGATGAATTGAGAGGATCTGGAGATGAAAGTATAGACAAGATGTGTTGGTGTTAAGGAATTTGAGGTTGTAAACTTGTAATGTGTTCATAATCATATGAGATTTAAATTTAACTCGGGTTTTGATTTATGTTTGGGTGGGTTGGTTTGAATAATGAAAAGTCTAAAAGACAAGTGGGTTGACTTGGTACAAAGAGTGGGCCAAACCATCCAGATAATCCATGATTGGAGTGATATTTAGCAACAAATATATTTATAATATACTAAAATTTTCATTTTTCTCGGTGTGATTTAGTTTTATATTTGTCATTTTTATTTAGAAATATTTTTTTTTGTATTTAGCTCATCAAGGTTTAGTGAATATTATTAATTTCATCCAAAATATTAGTTATATTGTTTTAAAATGTTAAATATTTATCATTAAAGGGTACTTATGTGAACTTTTATATAAAAATAAAATCCTAATTTATGTTTACGTGTTCCTAATAAAAAAATTTTCCATGTAATTTATGTTTTTGGATAAAAATGACAACTATTTCAAACATTGGAGAGGAAAATATAAGAAAAAACCTTTCTAAATGAAAATAATAAATATGATTAAACCACAGAAAAAAAAATAACAATTCACTCTATACTAAATATTAAATTTTCTATACATAAGATGTTGTATCTTATACATAGAGTATCACATCTTAGGTTTATTGTTTTATAAAAAAAATGATTTTTTTTTTGTTTTAACCTAAAACATTTTTTTATCTTTTTAAATTTGATCTCACAACTTTTTTACTTTCAAATTTAATCCTTTATACTTTAAATTTTTCACAAATTTTCAACTTAGATTTACTTTCAAGTTTTGCAAGTTAATACTACACACAATTTGCGTGTGTAGTTCAATGTTCTTATGTCTATTTTTCATGTTTGACAGGTTTAGTGCAACTTGAGGGTCCTAGATCAACTTGGTTAAATTTTTATATATTTTACGTTTCGGTCTAATTTATCTGTATTAGCACACCGCTACTTTAGTATTGATAATCGCTAACGGTGATATGAAAATTTAATGATATTTGACACAGTTTACTCCCCGCCGTAACGTTGCGCCTTAATTTTAGTCGCTTCCATCGGACAAATTGTATAAATTTGTAGTATAAATTTGTAGCATATCTGGTGCGTTTTGCTACGAGTTGCAAATGGTCGTTTTTAGGCAAAATTAATATTAAAACTTAAAATAAGTAAATCAATAACTCATAACTGTATTTATAAAAAGCAAAAAATACACTACATGATAGAATATACAAAAATATATTATATTAGACTTGTGAATATGATTTTGCGTTGCATTTTGCTAAGTTTTAAATAAAATTTATATTGAAACATACATATTATTAGTCATGTAAGAGCATTCACAGGCCGGTTATCATTTTTGTATGATTCGATGCCTTATATTGCAAGTAATGATTGTGAATGGTTTTGATTAAAAGGGGTAGAAAGTTTACGAAGATTATATCATGTTTTTTCATGTTTGAGCAAATATGGTATGATCTCGTAATTTTTTTTAATATTTTTTAAAATGGTTGTGAGTGGATTAAAGAAAAAGTTAATGATAAATATATATAAAATATTATTTAAATAAAAAGTAGAGAGAAAAATTAGTCATATTTAGTGTAATTATAACGATTGTGATGAGGGATAAATTATGAATTCTCTAACAACACTATATTTGAAAGTTAAAAAACATTACATGGTTTAGTTTCAGACTTAACATATAACACAAATAAAAATGAAATTCATATATTAATATACCTATTAAAACAATATGTCGGTGTGCAAAGTAAATTTTTTTTATCACCAGATTTTGTCTCATTTAAATAGCTAGATTTGATTACGTAACTTGATGCGGTAGATGATTTGGTTAGATTGTTGGTGAGTAACCGAACGGACTTGGGTTTGAAACCCACTTCAATTTTAGTTTTTTTTTTCATTTCCCGCTTAATTTAATATTTAATCGAGACACTCAATTACAAGATAATTAGTTGGTCAGCTCCCAAAATCAGCAATTTTATTTATAGCTTTTGTACTTAAGGTTTCATTGTTGTTATTTTTGTTTAATAAAAACTTTGCAAAAAGAAAAAAATGGATAATTGTATTGTTGAAAAATATTTAACTTTAATATATGTTAATTATAATTTTTTCCCCGCCGCTGCAATTCTATCGTTTTAAATTTCTTTTTACTATTTACTATATATTATATTTTTAACACTTATTTGTTTAGTTTTACACTCAATACTCAAATAGGTTTATTAAATACATTGTTTGGGTCTCTCTTTAAATTACATTTTGTTTTTTATTATGTTCATTTTCACAACAACTTAGTATTTTTTTGCGCTTACAGATCGTGGTAATTTAATTTTCAAGTGGTACTTGTGTTTTATAACATTTATTTCACACTTTGTCATGAATTATTAAATTGTGTATATACCATTATAACGTGTTTATTTTTATCTATATTTTCAAATCCCGCGGCGAAGGGCGGATGTTAAATCTAGTTATTTACTATGTTCGGAATTTACAACTTACACCGCAATGTGGTATATTCTAAATTTATTAAAATAGTAAAAACTATAAGAGAAATATAAATATGTTAAAAATTAATTATAAAGATAACATACCGAAAAATCGAAAGTTAAAACACAAGTAGAACGTCAAGACCACATGGAAAACTTAACAATTGAAGACGAAAGGGGTGGGCCATTAGGATCAAACCCGCCGTGTGTATGGGAGGGGCAGCATAGTTGACCAGCAGTTTTTTGGTTATTTCCTTTAAAACGTAATTTATTTAAAGTAAGATAAACCCTAAAACCAAACTAAGATATCAAACTAGCAGCGTCATGTGATGTCACATTCAATCCATGTGCACGAGTTGTTGTATCACAAACATAAAATAATAAAGGAGAAGATTTAAAAAGTCAAGACCACAATTACCAGGTTGGATTAAAACCTTAACAACGTTAAATAATTTCACGTGTCCATTGCATTTAAAGTACAAAATATAAAACGAATTACACTGCCCCATATTGATTTAATCCAATCCAAATATTATACATGAAGATATTATTCAAACTAAAACGCTAAGTCTACTTGACCTAGTTAGTGCATTCCGACACTTTATGCACAACTTGCCTCATGAGCTAACACATGTCAACAACTACGTTGTTGGTGAGTCATAACCACGAATCCAAACTCGATATCAAAATGAATAAAAGTACACATAAGAAAATTGCTTGACAAACCAATTCTCAATAACAACAATAACAATTTGAAGTTTAGTGCATGATAACATACATATCACTCCAAATTCAACATCAACATAGCAAAATGGTAATTCCTGGAGTGAGACTCTCCTATCTAGATCGGATCCATTTAAACGCACATATGCCCCAATATAATTTAAGTGTCACACCATTTGCATAACCCATGAAATTACCTTAATGGTTTGTTGCCAATTAACACAACCAAGGTGTAGTCGCACCCAAACTTTACTTTATTAAACATAAGAAACACAATATACCATGCAACACTCATGTGACAACAAGTAATGCAATCAATTTAGACATGTCATGTACAACCTTAAAACTTAACATAGAAAAAAAAGGAGCGGTCATACTCACCTCAACTAATGATCAACAATAGTTAAATTCCACAATCACAATATCACCATAAGAGCGGTGAAACACAATCCTATAATTTTCAACACACAGTATGCGTTTAGATCAACATATTGTTCAACTTGTATACCTCTTGTAGTACCACTTTTCTTGAATCCCTAAAATGTGGTACCTAAATTTGATAGCCCATACGAATTAATGCATTGCTTCCTTTACTCAACTTTATTATCTATCTAATCATTTCTTCCTTCCTTACATTTTCCTCAGAAAGGGAATCTTCTTAGGCCTTATTCATCGAATGAATCCACATGTAAGTCTATTCACATAACACATACTCGACTTGGTTTCGTTTCCTCTTTTCGACTTACGACATAGACAATAACATTTGCTTTGCCCACATGATATTAATTGAAGTTTGAAGTCATAATCGGCTAAGACCTCTACCCATCTTCGTTGATGTATTGTGAGGTCTTTCTTTTCAAATATATGCTTCAAGCTCTTATGGTTCGAGTATATGATAAATTTCGTCCAATAAAGATAATGTCGCTCAATTTTCAGTGCAAACACCGCCACCCCAAAATCTAGGTTTTGTGTAGCATAATTCCTTCATGTTTCTTTAGTTGTTGAGATGCTTATGCAAACAAATTATTCATTCGCATTAATACACACCCTAATCTCTTCATAAACGTATCAAATAAACCAAAAAAGTTATAATTCCTTTAGGGCCATTTGAGAATGGGCATGCTACTTAGTTTCTGTTTTAGTATACTAAACCCTTTCTCTTGTTTAGGACCCTAGCTAAATTTCGTGTTTTTCTAAGTGAGAGTAGTAAGTGGTTTAGCGATTTTTTAAAAGTCCTGGATGCATCTCTTGTAATAACCTACAAACTTGAGAAACCAGACGCAGGAGCTTCCCATCATATTACTACTTCCACCTTGGTTGGGTCTATCTAAATTCGTTTTTCATTGATTGCATGTCATAAAAATTATACATCTCTCAACTAAAACTCACACATGTAGAATTTCACGGCAGTTGCTCAAGTACTCATAACAATTCCAATAGAAGTCGAAGTTGTTTCTTTGTCCAACCACAATCGGGAGTATAGCAGGATATCATGAATAAATAAGATCATGAATTTGTCCAAGTAGGGCTTACATACTCGGTTTATCAAATTCATAAATACTTCTAGTATGTTTGTTAATTCAAATGGCATCACCAAGAGTTTAGAATGACCACAACTTGTTCAAAAGGTGGTCTTCAACACATCTTCTTCACACACTCTCACTTGGTAATAATCAAACTGAAGATCAATCTTCAAGAAATAGCTTGACCTGTGAAGTTTTCAAAGCCAATACTTGGTAAATGGTATTGGTTCTTCACCATCACCTTGTTTAGGACTCGGAAATCAATGCACATTGGCATTGTGCCATCCTATTCTCTACAAACAATATCGGAGCTCCCTAAGGAATCGACCTCGATCTTATAAAACCTATCCCACTAGGTTTTGTAGTTCCGTCAATCGCTTCCATCTTAGAGGGTGCCGCAATTGGTATGGTGCCTTTGCGATAGGGGTAGTGCCCGGTTCCAATAAATATGGAATTCGACTTGTCATTCTGTAAGTACTCCTTAGAAATCTTCAGTAAAAACATTAGTATATTCAGTTACCATTGAAACATTTTAAATCTTTACTTTCTTCTTGACAAATACTAAGTATAACCAAAAGCCTTCACACCCCTACCATAAGAGCTTGTATGCTTTGATATTATCATTGTTGATTTGTGTAATTGGTAGCCCATGATTTTTGTTCTTTAATTGTTTGGCAATTCGATTTCCATTGACTTTTGCTTATAGTTTATGTGAGCTTTATGCTTAGACAACAAATCCATGCCTAATACAATGTCAAACCCTTTTAATTTCATAGGTAAACGTTCTAGGAAATATTTTGTTCATCAAGCGTTATATAGCATTATATAGATACAATATCTACCCTTTATTCTTGACCACCAGTTCTTTTAATAATATAAAGGGCTAGTAGTTTCTCCACATCATACCATTTAAGAATGCTGCAAAAACGCTCGACATAAAACTTTTGTTTGCACTAGAATCAAACAAAATACTTGCATAAGTGTGATTAACAAGGAACATACATGTGACCAACTTAGTAGTGTTCTGAGCTTCCTCCGAGCCCATAATGAATACTCAGGCATTTGTTGTTTGTGTGCCTTAGCCCTTTCCCTTATCATCTTGAGTTGTCATGGCACCCTTTTATAGCTTCGGGTAATAAGCCCTAATATGGCCCTCTTATCCATAGTCGAAGTAGGTATTGGAGCATGAATAATCATGAGCAATGTGCCTTTTGTTCCCACGTCTTCTACATCCATTCATGTAACAAGTACGCATATGGTCCCATCCACATGTACTACATTTGGATGCGTTCCCCCATTCTTTGTTACCGACCCTTCTGAACTTATTTCCTTCATAGATCGGCCTCTTCCTTTCTCAGTTGAACTTTCAAGCGTATCCTACTAACTTCCCACCATCAAATTTCCTTTTGGGTTTCATATTAAATACCATACTTCCCTTTGACCTCATTAATTCTTCCATCAATTCTACCAGTAATTTGATAACCGATTGAAGAGTTGTTGGTCTGGAAGTTTGTACGTCAGCATGTATTTCAGGAAGAGTACCCTAGATGAACCTTCCAACCTTCTTGGATTTTAATCTGACAAATTCTAGTAACTACCCCATGAACTCCAAAATCTTGGAAGTAAAATTTTGTTAATTAGTACCCTCGATCTTTAAGTAGGAAAATTCATTATCTAGTTCTTTTACATTATGTTAAAGCATATAATTCTCCAAAACAAGCTTCTCGAACCTTTTCTACCCCATACCAGAAACCCTAGCCCTTCCCCTGGTATTAGGGTCTTCCACCAGGTATAAGTATCACCCTTGAATGATTAGGAGGCAAACATAACTCTAGGATGTTGTTTTCATGGCCACTATCATTATATGGCTTGAATGATGAATCTTGTGATGCTTAAGCTTTAGAGTCATCCTTCTTGTTACTTGGGGGTTTGCTTTTACCTTAAACTGCCTTGGCAACTCCAACAATGATGATAGGCATGGTTGTAGTAATTCTCGTATAGATAATTTATTCCAATTTAGCCACAAGTTAAGCCTTTCTTTGTTCCTCAGATATAGGAGGTGAATCATTGCAAACCTTATGAGATAGGGTTGGTCCCTTGCTATGTTTGTCGGGAGTTTTTTATGGTCGTTCATTCAATACCTCACCAGTTTTTCCATTCTAAATGAATATCAAATGATGAGTGTGAGGTACCAAAATGGCCATACAAAATTATGTCATGGAGGTATGACTATTAACGTTATAATCCCAACCCAAGTCATAGATGATCATCTCGTCAAGCAATCAAATTGTTCATAATTTAGTGTAGCATAGTCAACGCATCATGATATCATTATCATATAAAGGTTACATCCGATTTACATCTAACATACCTCCAAGTTACATATGGTTTGCATGTTACAACCAAATAGAATTACAACATGTTCGGATCTAAAGTCTAGTTATCATCATTAAAACACCTTAATTAGTAAACCTAACCTACATAGTTCCCTAATCAAATTTGATTTTATCAAAGCTAATACTCCCTACCCAAACCTCTTATCCCTCGCCTCGATCAGTCTAAACCAAGCGTCCTGTCATCCTCCTGGTCCTCGTGTCTACACCACACCCTAAGGCTATCATATAGGCGGACACTAGCTGATCATCATAACATGTTCTGGGCTGGTTCAAGATATGAAGGGTATGGTGCTATTCACTGATAGCGGTAATGTTCTGGAGGTGTCTAACAAACAATAGGCGGAGGTGAATACATAAGTGGTAGCTGGTAAACAGGTGTCAACTAATACGAATATGAAGGCCGACAGTACTCATGGTGGCTGCATCTCATAGCCTCGTAAAGTTCATCTCGATCCTAGCGCCTAATATGTACATACTTTGTATCGGGGCATCACCATCACAGATCCTCCTAAAATCACTATCATCATCTGGTTCGAGACTTCAAACCTATAGCCCGTGTCAGTGCGTCGTCATAGTCGAAATCAATCAAGATTAACTCATCTAGACTCCTAGGAGTTTGATGCTCATTAGTCTCAACTTCCCTATCGCAAGTCTCCAAACCATCATCATCACCTCCCTCTACATGACGCTCATTATAGCCAGCTACTTTAACATATGTATCTTCATCAGAGATCATGATATGCTCTATAGCCTCTACTTTATCCATAGGTTCCTTTTCTTCCAATGGGGTGAGCATTGTGCTAGTAGGTTTGCCTTTAGATATCCCTAAGGACTTTTGGATTGGTAAGTGCTTAGTGTTCCTTGATGTTTTGTGAGTTCCCGACCCCATCACCATTCTGGCCATCATGGTCATCATCGAAGAGAGTGACTTCTTTGATCTAGATGCCAAAAATGTCATCATATAGTAACCTGATATATGAGGCCCTGGAAAATATAGACAAAGCTCGCACTTTGTTCCTTTTGTTCCATAGATGATGATCTTGATGAAGTTAATTTACCTCTTTTGAAGAACCATCCTTAAAACAAGCTTTTCTACTAATCTGACATGTCCTGTAAAGCACCAATCCTCTTTAGTACTTTATAATATTTTCATATCATTTCTATGCTCATGCCATGCACACTTCTCTTTTATTGATAAGGCTTCAACATACTTCCACATGACAATCAATAGTCAAGATGTTTATGTAGAGATAACATGCAACCACGTTGATCAAACGCGTTTGTCTCATTATGTTAAGTGTGCCACTAACAACCACCTATCAAGTCCTCCAATAATCCTAAAGACAAATGATTTCCCCTAATGGTCTTGATCTTTTTGAGTCAAAGCTTAAGGGTCTAAGTAAATCTTAATTCATTAAACCTATGACTCTAATACCAACCTGTTACACCCCAATCCACAAGCGCAACATGTTGTATCATAAACATGGAATAACACAACGAAAGATTTAAAATTTCAAGACCATAATTACTAGGATAAAATTAAACACATTGTTACATAATTCCACTCGTTCGTTGCGTTTAAAGTACAAAAACATAAAGCGATTAGATTGCCCCAGACATGTTTAATCTAATCCATATATTTTACATGAAGAGTTTATTCAAACTAAATCGTTAAGTCTCTTTGATGTAATTAGTTCCTTATGAAACTTCCTACACAACTTGTATCATGAGCCCTAACACGTCAACAACTATGCTATTGGTGAGTCATTACCAAGACTTCAAACTCGATATCAAAATGAATCCACACGTACGCAAATTAATTACTTGACAAACCAGATCTTACTAACAACAACAACAACAACACCAACTAGAAGTTAGTGTATGATAACATATATGTCATTCCAAGTTTAACATCAACATAGCAAAATGGCAATTTCATTTGTGTCACCCCATTTGGACAACCTACGAACTTACCTTAATGGTTTTTTGGTGACTTTACATGAACAAGGTCTAGATTCACCCAAACTTTAGTCCCTTAAACATAAAGAACAAAATATACTATGTAACAATCATGTGATAATAGGTAACAAAATCAATTTAGACAACTCGTGTACAACTTTAAGATTTAAAATTGGAAAAAGGGCCGGATAGACTCATATCAACTAGTGGTCAGCGGTAATTGACTTCCATTAAGTAAAACAAGTCTTACCTAATCGAAAGAAGAGCTATCAACTCCCCAAACTCTTCGGGATGTCCAAAATCTAATGAGACAGTGGCTGGGAGCGTTTGTATAAAGAGAGTGCTGAGATATGTGTTTGAAATGGTATATATAGAGTTTTTTTGGGGTTCTCTTTTTTTGGTCGCGTAGGTCCAACATGGGTCGTTAACTAATCGTTAATGGTCTGCTATGAAACCTCAAAAATAATATTTACATTTTGAAAGATATATTTGTATCTTCGAATCAAATATCCTTCACAGACCATAGAAGCTTAAGGGTCCATTATGGTCTTTTTAGATTCATTTTCTCAAGACATCCTATTTTCATAATTCATGGGCTTTTGGTATGCTTAATCAAATTTTGGGTCTCTTACAAACTACTTCTCAATTCGTTTCGCTTTTGATTTTCGTAATGGTTTGCCACGGCTCCCTTTCACTAATCTTGGACATTTTCTAATGTCATCTTCTCTCATTCACCATCCAGCCACCACATCTCTCTTTCTCATGCGCTAATTGTTGTTTTAAAGCCGAGGGTTACACGTGATGTGACCTGATTAAAGCACGAGTTGCTGTTCATAGAAAAATACTTTTTGTAGAGTGCTGACCTTAAAATTTAGTAATACGTTACTAACTTTTGATATTTTTTAAATTTATATATAAAATTTAATTTATTTAAACTAGATGTTGCAGTGCAAACCCTTATGTTATAAATAAAAATATACAATCATAGAAATATTATGTTAATTACACAAAAGGTGTTTTCGTGTAACTTACACATGAAGTATTTTTTTAAGGGGATGTTGACATGTTTTATATATTGATTGTATACATATGCTTATTTTTTCAATGATAACGATAACATTTACAACAATAACAATAATAAATCGTATAGTACTAGTTATTGAGCTCCCTAGTTATCTTTAATGGTAGCTAGTTTGTTAATAATATGAATATAATGTTTACAATTTGGTAAAATCAAATAATAAAATATCTTTGTAGTGAAATTTTGCTATCCAACGTTATAATCAAGCTAGGTAATGGATCTTCAAAATCAGATATCTTAATTTCGAATATTCGAATTTAGATATTTGAAAATTCCGGATAGTGAATTTCAGTATCCGACTCCAAATCGGATATCCATTATTAAAAAAATGTTTTTAATAGTTTCTACAAAAAAATGTTGGATATCCGAAGTTTCTATAAAAATATCTGAAATACCCAATTTATATTTATTATTTAATAAATTTTATAAAACTATTTTGGATAATCCAAAATTCGGATAAATGATATTTGAGTTGTTTCAGATTCAGTTTCTAATACAGTTTTTTTCAATACCGCTACTTGGTAACATTTTCAGGTGCTTAATTAAGTACAAATTCACAAACCAAACACTGAGAATTAAATCATATTGAAATTAAATTTTGTTTAAACTATTTGAGGTTATTTGGTGATGAGTTGAAAATTTAAGTTTCACAAGTTTAAAGGAATTTAAGATCTCATAAATTTATCGAAGTAACAATATCATTATATTCTGACATGACTATTTTCTACTGGTTAACGGTGGAACTTTTTCATCGGGTCGGAAATTTTGTAGGATCGTGTCAGATGAGTAGATCGAGTCACATGATCTATAAAAGAATAGAGCTGACATGTGACAACTTCTGATTAACTTTAATTTTATTTATGCTTCTCCCTCTCCTATTATATTATAATGATTTTAAATTAGTTAACTAAACAATCAAATATCTAAAGTACAAATGTTTTTATTCTAATAATTCATTAAAGCATACTTTTGGGATCGGGGTTAACGATTTAACAAGACTTTTCTATTGATCAGTAGTTAAAAAAAACAAAACTTAAGTTAACTACTTACTAACAAACACAAATAGTTTGAGTAAAGATAAGCACATAAGATATTCTTTCAAAGTAGTTAATGGATTAACTAGCATTAAGTATAAAGAGTACCAATCAGTAGATAAACAAATGGCTTAACAAGCTTACCTTTTAACTATACAAGCATGAGGTTTTATACTATGAAATCTAAACAATTTGAATGTTCAGAATGTACAACAAGACAGACAATCGACATACCAGAAGTTTGCAGATTCAGTGTTATATTGTCTCTAAAGGTAGGACATATTAGCCTCTAGAGTACTTTGGTACAAACAATCTTGCCCATATTATGATTGATCAATAATGCACCCATTTGAGTGCTAATATCCAGTCAATAAGCACTTCATCACTTTCAGTGCTAATCAACATTGGTTTGGCACTTAAAAATGATGATCGGCAGTGGATTACCACTTGGCCTGTGTCACACCATCAAAATCTACGTGCGGGGTTTTACCGCAAGGTGAGTGAACAAACCAGGATCCCAATCATTAGTTACTAAGAATGACACTATATGCAACATTCAAAACAATTTGGAGTTTGAAACATTAAAACATTTGTGGAAACATTTTGTTAATAGTCATAAAGTACTAAATGTAAATTGCACAAAACACATGCCCAAATCAAAGTATGTAAGTATGGAGTAAGACAAGAGTAGGTAAATGTATATTCAAAATATGCAAGACCCGTGTGTGCTTCTACGGCGGCTACTAGTAACGGCCTGAGAAAAGTATACAACAAGTGTCAACACAACGGTTGGTGAGTTCATGTGTGACATCTTGTATTTTTGTTAAATTAAAAGTTAATGTTGTTATATTCTTGTAAGGACTATTTATGCTAGTTATGAAACTTTATGGTTTATTCATGCTTATTTCCTTGTTGTATTTAATAACTAATACTAATAAGTATCATAATAATGATAATAATTATAAGAAATATAATAATAATAATAATAATAATAATAATAATAATAATAATAATAATAATAATAATAATAATAATGTTGATAATAAGATAAAAATAATCATAATCATAAAAATAATAGTTTATAAAAGCTAAATAATTAATAAAATAGTAAAAACTTAAGGTTTAAATTAAGTCCAGGGGTAATTTATTAATTTTAAACTTTAAATGAGAGTTTAAGCATAAAATAATAACAATTCCAAACTACAGGGGCCACTTGTGTAATTATTTAAAAACCCAAACCCAAACCCCCTTCACCCCCGTGATTCTGACCACATCACTGGCGGAGCTCCGGCCACCCTGCAAACCTTGTATTCCATCGTTTTCTATTCAAAAAACCGTTCCAAACGTTTCTAGAACACAATTCAAACTTGTAAACATAATTTAATTGAGTTAAAACATCGGTTACAAGTCGGATCGATTACAAACCGAAACACTTAAACTTGTTAGAGATCGTGTACCGGACGAATGCTAACAGATTTACGCATGTACCAAATCAAATAGTGCGGAATCCTATTTGATTGGTGATCCAATCAGTGAGAACACACGTAGAATCAATTAAGGATTGAATCTAAACGTTAAGAATGATTAGCAATCGATCTACTGCGATCTATGAAGTTGGAACAGGTTGCTAGAGGTCTCTAGACGGCTAGGGTACGTCTGGGTATCGAAATATTCAAAGTGTCTCGTTTTTCCACGATTTAAGTGGTATTTATAGGCTAAGGTTTCTCAATCGTGCGACTAGACCATTTGCATGGTTCAGTCGTGCGATTGAGTCATGCGGTTGATCCATTCGCATGACTGAGTGTTCAGTCGTGCGACTGAGTCAATCTCATGTTTCAATCATGCGACTGATCCAGTCTCCTGGTTCATTTGTACGACTGGTTCATTAGCATGAAGTTATTCATGCGTATGGTCCATTAACATAGATCAATCGTATGAGAACTTCATATGATTAAGTTTGAATATGTTTCATAGTCATTAATTGATTTAGATATTATTCAAACAACCACAACCTATATAGTTAAGTCAATAAGCGTTATTACATATCAACCAATGAAATATTCAACATTATATAAGCACAACCACATATTGTATTTCATTAAGTACCCGTACAATTACATATGTGTAAGACAATACAAACATATTACATTAAGTTCATAAACTAAGGAAACATGTATCTACAAACTCCCCCTTGGACCTAGTTTCATCTAATGTCTTCATCCTTCATGAGTTCCTCAAACTTCTTGTACTTCTCTTCTCTAGTGACTCTGGCATGTATCTCAAAAGCAAAACAGAGTCTTATAACATTCTGAAATTGTAGAGCTTGTACAATATCTTGAGAGTCATAGAATAATGGCCTTTTGTATAATGTATAAACATCATCTGCAGACAAGTTTGTAAGCCACATTGGGTCAAACACCCTTATGGTTTCCATTACACCATTCTTGTTCAAAACTATGACTGCCTCTCCTGTCCTCCAATCATAGTACCATCATTTGAAGTGTGGAGTGAAGTCCTGTGGCATTTCACGTAGAGGGATCTTTGACATTGTGCGCGGAGGACTCCACTTCAGCATTATTTTAGGTTTTCCAGTAATGGTATCAACCTCAGACCATCTGATATTCCTCGTTGGCTATTGAGGTTTGAAGTTGACCCGTCTGGTGTGGTACTCTCTTTTTTGAGCAGTCTCAAACCAGCCTGACATTTTCCGTGGGTTAGCATATAGTAATTTTAACTTTGCTAACTGGTTTAGCTCAAATCCAGGAAGAGTCTTCAGGTCATGTGGGAACCTGAAGTACTCAATCCCTTTCTCACGTTTAACTGCATAAACGTCGAGATCTTCAATATACGTCCATGCTATGATTTTGCCCGACACCTTTTAATGTTTCTTCACTTTATACAGCTTGGTGTAGACAGTTGACGTTGAAGCACTGCGTTGGGCTCGTATTTCTTTAAAGCATGCAGCCCACTTAACCTTTCTGATATTGACTTCAACTTCCGAGGCTTGGGCTGTATCTTCTTTCTTGTCAGACTCTTCTTCCATTCTATCCAGAGTCTCAAAAGTTTCACTAACAAGGTTGTCACCCAGATTGGGAACGACATTACCCTCAATGTCAGTGTACTCTGGATAGTGTTGGTTCGTGACATCTTCTATCTCGATCTCATCAACATGGTTAAGTTTGTCGTCACTTTCCACTTGGACTGTTGGAGCGTCTTTCACGATCTCATCGGGATTGAGTCGGAATATTTCAGCAAGTTGCTCGTCTGTGAGATCATGAATTATTCTCCTTCTTCAGGAGTGTAATTCACTGATCTCCTGACTATACCCTGCAGATCAAGAATCATCATAAGCTGAGTCTTGATCTGTTAGAGGGGAGCAACATCATATTCATCTCTTTGATAGTTTGGATTTGCTTGATTTAAAACATGTAACACATCAACCATTAGTCAACAATCAAAGCAGTAAACATCAACAATAAATATAAACATTAATTACATTAATTTGATACAAGATTCAAATACACAATATTTAAATAACATAAATAACTAAGCATTACTCTTGTCTTGTATCATGTGCTTCTCTGTTGACGGGGCTGAAGTGGAGGCACCTTGGTCCTGAGCTCTCTTGGTCCTCTTTTCACTTGCAGATGTGGCATCCGCATCAGAAGGATCATCATCTCCATCATCATCATCATCAACATCATCACCAGCATCAGTATCCTCCCCTTGATCATCACCATCATCATCATCATCATCACTGTCATCATCATCACCATTATCCCCATCTCCTTCTCTGATCTTTAGTGGCTCCTCTTTTGATCCTTTGAGCCTCAGCATGATAGTCTTGTTGGTAGTCTCCAACTCCTCTATCCTTTTGGCTGAGTGAACATGTTGCTCCTGGAGTTTGGACATCTCTGAGCTCAGTGCAACAATCTGCTATGCCTGCTGCTCAATCAGCTGAGCCTGCTGAGAAATCTGCTAAGAAATCTGCTGAGATTGTGCAACAGTAAGATCTACTAGCTGACGAATCTGGGCAGTCTTCTTGTCATTGGCGATTAATAGCTTCAGCACCATACGGTTAAGTGCCGAGAGCTGTTCCTCTACCCCACTAGGAGGTAAAAAGGATCCAGATGGATAGGAGGGGTAAGATGATGGTCCTGCATGGTGGCTAGTGGTAGTGGTGGTGGTAGTGGTGAAAATTGGGGGTGGTATAGATGAACGTGGTGGTGGAGTGGTGAAGATTGGGGGTGGTATAGATGAAGGTGGTGGTGGAGTGGTTGTGGTAGTAGTGGTAGGTGGAGTGGTGGTAGTAGGTGGAGTGGTGGAGGTGGTGGTAGTAGTGGTGGTGGTGATGAAGGTCATCCTCCTCCTCTTCTTCTGCAAACTGTGGGGCTGAGCCATCCTTTTCTTCCTCAAGCCCCTCGAGGTGGATGCTCCCCCTGGAACACTGCTGGACTGATCGGGAGCATAAGTAGGATCAGTGTCAGCCTCCGCAGACTCACCAGGGCGTCCACCAACTTCCCAAATACCTCGGTCAGTGGCAACCACCCGGCTCCCCACAGTCTGAGTCAAGGGCTCCCGAATACCTTGGGTGGATGCTGTAGATGCTATATCAGCAGTGGGGGCCCTCAGTTGAGTGGGCCCTGCATCTCCATCATTACCGCTATCGTCGTCGTTGGGGTCATCTTCAGGGAGCTCCAGCTGCTCGACATCTGAATCACTGTCTACGTGGCGCCATTTACGCCTCCCCAGCGCCACGTAGTCCAACTTGGCTACATGGCCTATGAGTCTCTTTACCGGGGGCTTGACCTGCTTTCCCTGGTAAAACTTCATACGAACCAGTGTCGTATCATCCATAATCTCTAACAACACAACGTCGTTGCTCTCCTTGGGCAGTGTGGGAAGCTTCTCATCAAAGATCATCTGTAAAAACCTAGGGTACATGCAGAAACCCTCTTTGCCCTTCGCCTCCAAGTTCTCTATTAGGTAAGAGAAAATCATGCTAGAAAAGCTGAAAGGGTGGTTCGGTACCAGTGCCACATAGGCATTTTGAATCTGGTCTGAAAGATCATCAAACCCACCCTTCGCGAAGCCAAACACTTGAGGATGACGTGTGCCAAGTACTTGTACTGGGGACACAGGTTGCTTTTGTTGAGCACAACTGCGTTTATATCCCCAGCGTACTTCATCCTCAAGAAGCACCCTCTCACCGTCAGTGGGTGAAGTCTGGTGGGGTGGTCTGCATCATCACCCAACCGTAGTACGTGTTTGATATCCTCAGCAGTAACCTCTATATCTATCCCAAAAATAGAACTCCTGATGCTGTACAGCTCACGAGAGCAGTCAACTGATGCTCCCTCCCAGAAGGCCTGCTGAATAGACCTGTAGGAGTGCATGGTGTAGATATCACCTTGTGGATCCTAGATCGCTTGAGGAAAGCGATGATCCCTGCAAACTCGGCACCATTACGAGTCGTGGAATCTAGATGAGCATAGATGTTGTGCTTGGGGTTGATGGACCATCTGTCCGCCATCAATCTGTAACGCAAGACACGTAGACATTAGATAACCGCACGACACAAATCAGTTCTAATTAACTTGGTTGAATTCATTCTAGTTCATTCATGCGATTGAACCATGCGACTGTGTTTAGTCGGTTGACTTGGCATGCGACTAGATTCAGTCGGGTGACTGAGCAGGCGACTGAGTTCAATCGGTTGACTGAGCTAGCGATTGGTTCAGTCGGCCGACTGAGCTCATTCGTATGATCCATTCAGCCGATTGAGCCATTCGACCAGCTCAATCGAGCGATTGGAGTTCATCCTGGCGTCCAGTCGCATGACCCACTATTCGGTCGACTGTGTTCAACTCAAAACGGAATTTGGTCTAAAACATAGAATTAGACGTCGTGTTTTGGTTCATTAGACTCGCAATCAATTAACTAATAACCTAATAACTTTAATTTCAACATTTTACTTAGTTTAGTTAGGTTATTTGTCAGTAAATGGTTCGGTTCTTGCGTGGGTCGAAATTCTAAAATTAGCGCACCATTCCATCAGATTTCGGTGAGATATCATCACATTGTACCTGTACAACAACTCACAATCGTCAGAATATCAAGAGAAGTTGGAAATTTTGGTCTAATGAAATTTGGGCAGAGTAACGGTAAGGTGTGCGATATTAGGGCGATTGGGGGTGATGAGTTGAATGCGATCGACTCTCGCCCTATTTATACTGAATCTGATTTCAATTGGCCGACTGGACCCATTCGCTCGGTTCATTCGGGCGAATGGACCTCAATCGTGCGATTAGCTCAGTCGATCACATTCAGTCGGCCGACTGGATTTCAGTCGGGCGACTGACTCATTCGCACAGTTCCATTCGGTCGAATGGCTCATTCTAATAAGCCATTCGGGTGAATGGTTCATACTCATATGCCATTCGGCTGTTTAGTGCATGAGTATGGTCCATTCGCACGGTTGGTCCATACTCATGGTCCAGTCGTGTGATTGGATCATACTCATGATTTTGACTTTATGACCATTTTTCACTTAAACCCTTTTTAACTTTTGATTAAACTTTATGAGCATTTGATAATCTCAGACATGATCATTTTAACTTGAAAAACTTTTGACCACCTCAGACGTGATCCTTTTAAGCAATTTGTCACCTCAGACGTGACTGATTTTACCTTTGAAAACACGTGTGGTCACCTCAGACGTGACCCTTTTAGATGATCAAATCCCCTATTGAATTCCACGACGTAGTCCGATATCAAACAAACTGAATATGAGTAAATTTAAACAAAGTAAAAGACTTAAACTTAAATACAAAACTAAACTTTTTTTTGACTTTTTGTGTGAGGTGTAAATCCTAAGATAGAAATCTAATAGATTCGGTTCCGGAATAGGCAACTTCAATTTATTTTGACCATAAATGGACCAATTCAATTTGGAATCATACATGCAATTCAAATCATTTGGGACATGTTATCAACACCTTTTGATGCTCAATTCTTATTTTTCATCTAAATTCGTTAGCAAGTTAGGAAATCATACTAGTACTATTAGATCCCCACATTGATTTGGACTTTCAAGAATTGTATCCACGATGATTGTCAGTATTCTGGTCCTCTTAAATCCATTCACAGACTTTTGACATAGGTTGGTGATAGTTTAAGGTTTGATTATTTCAACAAGAATTTGTGGATACCACACTTATATGGTAATCAACATTCCTCGGGAGATTTTTGAGCGGTCTCAGGGTAGTTTTCAAGAAGAAACTATTCTTAGAACTTTAAGAGAGAAGCCAAAACTCAAGTCAGTGCCACCGCACAGCAGAGAGGCGGCAAACAACAATGAAGTCTAGAATATATAGGTTATGCTTATCCTGAGGTCGGTGCCACCGCACAGCAGAGAGGCACATAACCTATCTTCTTGTTTGAGCAATTTTACTCTTTGGCATAGTTCTCACCAACAACATAAGTTATTAGTTTGATTGCTTTTGCTCATATTTTGGTCTTACATACACATTTGTGGCGTTTATTATGCTCATTACCCCTTATTAGAATTTGTTGATTGTGTTAACCAGGGATAAGATGTTAACCCACAGCTTGTTGAACAACTTGTTCTTGAGATCACCAACAAGGTCTAATCGTCTATTGTGTTGAATCTACCGACATATCATCTGTGGTCTAACAACCTCTAGGTCTACTTTCTTTGTGTTACCTTAGTAGTAGCTAGTTTTACTATCATTTTTCCTTTTTTATTTCTCAGACTACACAGACTTATACTTTGAACTTCACATCTTATTAAAGTCCCAAGTGATTTGTACCTGTGTACTATCATTTTCCAGAGTCATTGAATCGGTATCATAGATACGATCTACTTTCTATCAGCTAGCCTCTCCTCCTCACTCTTTTTTTGTTAATGTTACTAACTGACCTATTCTCCCCCTAAAATTCTAAAACCGTAACCGATTTATGCTTTTTACGATTTTAATAGGCGACTGAATAACATTAATTTAATTAAGCTACTTAAATAAAAAAATAAAATTAAAAGAAAAATGAACAATAAGCATCGGACTACACATGGTCATCATCGGGAATTGCATCACTTTTCTTTTTAACGCCGTTGACCTCTAACAGATATAAAAAACGTGGTTTGTCAAAAGCCTTTGTATAGAGGTCAGCGCGTTGAAAATCAGTATTTATTTTAATCACATCGATTAAGTTCTTTTTAAAGCAATCATGTATAAAGTGATATTTTATGCCGATGTGTTTGGTCTTAGGATGTTTGACTGGATTTTTTGTTACTGCAATTGCAGCAGAGTTATCAACAAAAATAGGAGTATAAGAGAATTTCAAACCGTAGTCCCGCATTTGCTGTTGAATCAATATGATTTGTGAACAGCAACTTGCAGCAACAACGTATTCGGCTTCACAGGTTGACAAAGCAACCGAGGTCTGCTTCTTACACTGCCATGTCACTAATCTCCTCCCAAAGAATTGACATCCCGCTGATGTAGACTTGTAGTTCATCTTGCAGCCACCGTAATCCGAGTCACTATACAATGTCAGCTCGAAGTCATCGTCATGAGGATACCACAACCCAAGTGTTGGAGTACCCTTCAAATAACGAAAAATACTTTTGACCCCTATCAGATGATTAACTTTTGGCTTTGCCTGATATCTTGAGCATAGACATGTTGCGTACATGATATCAGGTCTTAAGGCAGTGAGGTACATGAGAGATCCAATCATTTCTCGGTACATTATGGCATCGACCAGATCACCATTCTCGTCGGGTGCTACATCATGGTTTGTAGCAAGTGGAGTCCTAGCTGCGGAAGCATTCTCCATGTCAAACCGACTGAGGATATCTCCTACATACTTGGTCTGATGTAAGAAAGTCCCTTTTGGTGTCTGATCCACCTGTAATCCGAGAAAGAATTTCATCTCTCCCATGGCACTCATCTCAAACTTAGCCTTCATTACTACTTCAAACTCTTTGCATAGATCTTCGTTCTTTGAACCGAAGATTATGTCATCGACATAGATTTGGACAAGAAGTAAATCTCCATCCTTTTCTTTTATGAATAGTGTACAATCAATGACACCTCTGCGAAAACCGTGTTTCACAAGATGAGTCGAGAGTTTCTCATACCAGGCTCTGGGAGCTTGATGAAGCCCATATAAAGCCTTGTCAAGTTTGTAAACTCTGTCCCGATGATATGGACCCTCAAATCCCTTGGGTTGACTAACGTACACTGTCTCTCTGATCTCACCATTTAGGAATGCACTCTTCACATCAAGTTGATATACTTTAATCTTCATATACGATGCGTAGGCAAGGAAGATACGGATTGCTTCCATTCTTGCCACAGGTGCAAACACTTCATTGTAGTCAATGCCCTCAACTTTTCGAAATCCTTGAACAACAAGTCGAGCCTTGTTTCTGATGATCACGCCTTGATTATCTTTCTTGCATTTCAAGACCCATTTTGTGCCATTGACCTTAGCACCTTTAGGTCTATCTACCAAGGTCCATACACCTAACTTCTTGAACTAAAGAAGTTCTTCTTGCATGGCACTCACCCATGCCTCATCATTCAGGGCTTCACAAACATACTTTGGTTCGAATTGAGACACAAAGCAATGATATGCACCGTCATGAAGATAACCCTTTTCCATCACTGAGGCATAATCAGCTGAATACAACTGATTTCTGGTTTAAACTCCTGATCTCACATCTCCAATGACATTATCCAAAGGATGATAGACATTTAGTCGTGATCCAAGAGTGGTTGGAACAACTACCTTAGAATCAAGATTATGAACATTCGGTTCAGTATCTGAGGCAGTAGGAGTCTGAGGTTCCAAAGACGCAGAGGCATCAATGTCAGATGCTTGTGGACTATCGGTAGGGGGAACCTGTTGCTCCTGGTTGTTCCGATTAGTCTCCACAGCTTCTTCATCAAAGGAAGAGTCACTATCTTCAAGTGCTCCCCCTAAGTTGTTAGATGAATCGCCTTGTAGTCTAGATAATGTAGATTCCTGAGATGGTGTGTTTGGAACATCATACATCATCTTTGTTGCTAACTCATCATCAGAAGTGGAGAGTGGTATGTTTAAGGATTTGAAGAATCCATCATAGTCGAAGAAGAAGGCGGGTCCTTTTCCAGCAGGTGGTGTGGTGTATCTCTGAACATCAACATTAAACCACACTTCTACCTGACCCATTGAGTTGTTGTAGATCCTCTTGTTTGGTATGTTGTATCCTAGAAAGATACCTTCATTAGCCTTCTCGCTAAATTTTCCCTCCTGAGTCTTCTTCAGTAGGGTGCACGGAGCTCCAAACGGCTCGAGATACTCTAGATTAGGTTTACGTCGTTGTAGTAACTCGTAGCACATCTTTCCATGGCGTTTAACCACCAAAAATCTATTTAGCGTATAGCACGCATTTGCAACTGCTTCATTCCAGAATTGGATAGGCAGTTTTGAGTCTGCTAGCATCGTCCGTGCCGTCTCTATCAAGCTGCGATTCTTCCTTTCAGCAATGCCGTTCATCTGAGGAATGTAGGCAGAAGTGAACTGATGCACAATTCCCTTTTCTTTGCAGTAAGCCTCCTTCCATTGATTCTTGAACTCGGTTCCGTTGTCTGACTGCACTTGACGTACCTTCAACTTGTATAGGGATTCCAGAGTAGTTACTAATTCCTTGAATGAATCAAATGTCTCTGATTTTGATTTCAGAAACATCACCCAAGTGAATCTCGAGTAGTCATCAGTAACTACATAGCAGTACAAGTCGCCTGCAATGCTTCATGTACTGACTGGACCAAACAGATCCATGTGAAGAAGTTCAAGAGGAAGCTTGATAGAATGATCTTTCTTTTCCTTATGAGACTTCTTCGTCTGTTTGCCCTTCTTGCACGCAACACAGAAATCCGGAAGTTGGAAGTTTTTGACATTAACTCCTCTCACTAGATCATTCTGGATCAAGTGATTCATCTTCCATGGATTAATGTGTCCCATTCTCCTATGCCAGGAGATGGATTCCTTCTCAATAGCTTTTGACAAGAAGCACTGAACTTCATGATCCGTAGTGGAGGCCTTTGATAGATCCAAGACATAAGGTCTTTATATCTTGAGGCAGACATTAATACTTGATCCTCCCGGTTAACATAGTCCTTTTTTAGGACATAGCACTTCTTGTTATGAAATACTACCTTAAAGTCTTTATCACAAATTTGAGAAACAGAAAGCAAGTTATTTTGAAGTTGTTGAACGTAGTTTACCTTGTCAAACTTCACTTTCTGATTATCTACTTCCCCTTGAGATGTGATGTACCCACCTTTGTTTCCAGCAAACAAAACGTGACCTCCTTTTATCTGTTTGACGTTTGATAAGAGATCCCTGTTCCCTTTCATGTGCCTGGATGCTCCGCTGTCTATAATCCACGTGTTGGTTTCAGCACTATATCGAACACCCTGCACATTCAATTTGAAAACATTAATTCAGGTTAGGAACCCAAGCTTCACTGGCTTAGGTTTCCCAGAGGCATCACATATCATAAATGTAACCCATTGACCGTTCGAGGATGAGGGAAGCTCATATGTCTTCATGTTCTCATTATCAGACAATGAGGTTGATTTCTCCTTCCATAAGCCAGCTTTGTGTAAGGCCTGTTTGTGATAAACAAACGACTGGCTAATGTGTTGAACAGTGATAAACAAATGACTGGCTAATGTGTTGAACTTTAGGTTCATTGTCTCTTTTAGGTGGCGTCACTGAGTTCCTCTTAAAAGAGCTAGGTTTTTGTTCAGGGAGTTCAACTTTCCTCCTCGGTGTCTGATAGTAAGGACAATGAGATGCAATGTGTCCATACTCTCCACAACTGTAGCAAGCTCTGCTTTCGACTTTACGGTTTAACTGTTTTTGTGGAGATGTATGTGACACCCGGGTGACCTTACTTTGTTTGGGTTTTGACTCTCCTTGTTTAGATGTTTTGTCTGGTTTAAAAAAGTTAGTTGCTTTAACATTTTTAACATCTTTTTCTTTTCTATTTACTGGACTTAGACATGATGCACGTGATTGGTTAACATTACTGGTCTTTTTAGGTTCAGATTTGACATTTGTTGAACCAGACTTTATACTAACCTTTTCAAACTCTTTGTCTAGATTAACGCAAGGAATTTTACCTTTTGCCTTTGAAGTGGCCTCCTTTTGTTTAGTGCCAGATTCATTTGATGAACATGTTGAATCTGGATCACTTACAAGAGGAGTGGACACCACATGATCTTTGATTGGATTATCATTTATTGGTTTACATTTTGTGTTCATCAAGATCTCATGTGGTGGTGGAACCACTTTATAACCCAATCCCTCCCCGTTGTTTCTCTCTCTCACTAAGTTTTGGACTATGTGTGAAGAACTAGTCCAACTATGCAGTTTTTGTTTTAAGGAATTAACTTCTACTTCTAAAACCGCCTTTTGTTTCTTAGTGTCCTCTAGAGAGTTAAGATAGTACCTAATGTCATTAGCTTGGTTAAAGGCTACTACTTCTGTTTCCCTAAGCTGTTTCTTCAAAAGGTTTATCTTTTCTTTGTAAGTATGCTCATTTTATTTTAACACTCTGTTAGCTTTAGTGCACAGTTCCAAGTCCTTTACTAAGTAATCATTATAATCTAATAACCTAGCAAATTTTAAATCAATGTTTTCCCTAAATTTATTACAATCAGAACAAGCATGATTATTAAAAAGTTGGTCAGTAGTACTTACCTGAGCGGGTTTTGAAGAATCAGCCATCAATGCAGAATTTGATGTTTGTGGAGCTGGTGATTCTAACGTTGTCACAGTTTCCCTTCTTCAGGAAGGTAGTTGACCACTGGTGCAGTTTCCTCTGAGTTTGACATCGCGAGTTCGACTGCAATATCTCCTTCACTGGCAGAGTCATCTTCTATATCCTCCACACTAGCGATATTAGATTCTCCCAGTGAGACAACTGAAAGCTCCAGTCCTGTCCTTCATCATCATGAGCAGTCAAGGCTTTGGGATCCTTGCTTGATGAAGTAGGACTGCTAGTGGGTTTCTCCGGACGATTGAAGGAGGAGAAAGGGTTCCCATTTCCAGTCTTCTTTGGCTTCACGCACTCCCTTTTAAAGTGCCCTTCCTCTTCGCAGTTGAAGCAGGTTACCTTGGATTTATCAAAGCCGAAGGTAGTGTCCTTAGTCGCAATCAAATTTTGTCCGATATTTTTGACAAACTTCTTAGCTCTCTGGACAGCACTTGCTAAGGCCCATATTATGTCCATCCACTCCAGCTCTGTCTCATCCACCTGCTCGTAATCCTTATCTGCCAGATGACAGTTACCAATCTTACCAACAATTAGTCCATCATAGGAGTGGACTACCACAGCTAAGAGATCCATGTGCTCTTTAGCTACCTCAACTGTCACATTGCTGAAGTTCTCGGTCTTCAGCTTTGCTGCATTTGCTTCAGGTGCAATGTAGTGGGTACCAGACGACCCTGACGTTTCTAACCTTGAAGTAGAGGCTGGTGAAGGACCAGACGAGCTTGATACAAAAGCTGTCTGAAGAGGTGCTCCAGATGTTTTGGCTTGAGGAGTCGCATTGTACAATGCTGGATTCTGATCATAAGATGACTTTTGAGCTCTGTACTTCATCCTCAATTCTTCTTCTCTCAGTTTCAAAATGAAATCATTGATATCTAACTTTGTTAGCATATCATTCTGTTTGAGATTGGAGACAAATGACAACTATTTCTCTGGCCGCCCGTCTGCAAAGTTGGACACTTTGTCCTCCATTGACGTCGATACTCCATGAGTGTGCTTCTCACTCATCAAGTGGTAGAACCTATCGATAACATCATCTAGGCTTTCTTTTCCCATCGAGGAGAAGTTGTCAAACTCCTTCTTTAAAGCCTTAGCCTTTATGGCCTTCAATGATGCGTTTCCGTCATATCTTTTCTCCAATGCATCCCATAGTTTAAGGTTTTGAACGCAAAAACATGAATTTTTGCTAACTCTAATTGTCGTATGCCGGAAAAAACTTAACTTTACGATCAAGAGACGTCTAAAACCCGATTTGACACAAAAGATTGTGTTTTTTAGTGTAAAAACACAATTTTTATATCCAAAAGATTGAATCACATGTAAATCTAGAGCCAAAGCTTTGATACCACTTGTTAGGGATCGTGTACTGGACGAATACTAACAGATTTACGCGTGTACCGAATCAAATAGTGCGGAATCCTATTTGATTGGCGATCCAATCAGTGATAACGCACGTAGAATCAATTAAGGATTGAATCTAAACATTAAGAACGATTAGCAATCGATCTACTGTTATCTATGAAGTTGGGACAAGTTGCTAGAAGTCTCTGGACGGCTAGGGTACGTATGGGTATCAAAATATTCAAAGTGTCTCGTTTTTCCACGATTTAAGTGGTATTTATAGGTTAAGGTTTCTCAATCGTGCGACTGGACCATTTGCATGGTTCAGTCATGCGATTGAGTCATGCGGTTGATCCATTCGCACGACCGAGTGTTTAGTCGTGCGACTGAGTCAATCTCATGTTTCAATCATGCGACTGATCCAGTCTCCTGGTTCATTCGTACGATTGGTTCATTAGCATGAAGTTGTTCATGCGTATGGTTCATTAGAATGGGCCAATCGCATGAGAACTTCACATGATTAAGTTTGAATATGTTTCATAGTCATTAATTGATTTAGATATTATTCAAACAACCACAACCTATATAGTTAAGTCAATAAGCGTTATTACATATCAACCAATGAAATATTCAACATTATATAAGCACAACCACATATTGTATTTCATTAAGTACCCGTACAATTACATATGTGTAAGACAATACAAACGTATTACATTAAGTTCAGAAACTAGGGACACATGTATCTACAAAACTCCATAGCCGTTCAAGCATTAAAACCTAATAATAATTTAATTAAACTAACCTAAACGATCATCTATCAATCACTAATCGAATACAAAACTCAATTACACCTGAAACAAACCCAAACACCAAATTTGATCATCCTTTTTCATCGCAAACCTGCAACCAATTGAACACCATCCTCTGGAGTTCAAGAATCAAAATTGATAAAGGGCTTTTGATCTCGTTCACTGTTAGAAGCTTTCTGCAAAGTGAATTTGATTATTGTCCTCGTTTGCAACTGGAACCATTCACAACATAGTCACGGCTTGTTCTTCGTGGTGTTCATCTCCAATCCAACTTTATTCTGGTAATCAAACACATAAACCTACTCGTCATTACATGGGGAACAAAAGCCCTATGAATCCAAACATTTACCAAATCAAATTGAACTTCAATTTGGCTCTAAACGATTATAGGGTTCTTACAATTTGGGGAAGTTTCTTTAAACGAGTTTATAACAGTTTGGAACCAACATATACCACGGCCAAGGCCCTGGTTCACTGGTAACACTCCACACTCCTAAACAGGAGGTCCCCGGTTCGAATTCGGAGAACCTCATGTTTTCATTTTTTCAAGACTTTTGGCCTTCAAAACCAATTCTAATTTTTTTAAAAAAATTATAAAACTTATTTTATAAAAGCTAATTTTTCTAAACTACTATTAATTACTTTTCTGAGAATTATTTCCTTAAAAATAAATACTTTTATACTTTTATCAAATATTCTAAAAATGATATAAATGGTTTATATTATAAAAACTATACTTTAAATAATACTTTGTTCCAAAAATATGATTATTCACACGTTGCTTTTTATTGTTTAACTTCTTTTTATTAGACTTTATTTAATCTTTATATATATATACAAAATTATTATAAATATTATATTTTATATAAAACTTTATATAAAATGTAACAAATATCTTTGATTTTAATAAATATAATTGGTTCCATTTTGTTAAACATAATTATTTGACAAGCCCTAAATACCAAATTGAACCCTAGTCCTCGTTAATTCGTTAAACTTATTATTAATAAACTTA